>VZTL01034636.1:4903-23915 GCA_013400535.1 Scopus umbretta | reverse complement strand
TTTTTTTTTTTTTTTGGGGGGGGAGGCTTTCCCCAGTCCCTTTTACCTCCGCTTTCCCTAAATGAACTATGTGCTCTCTTGTTTCCAGAAGGCAGGGAGTGTGTAAATTGTGGGGCTACCTCAACCCCTCTGTGGAGAAGAGACGGCACCGGACACTATTTGTGTAATGCCTGTGGACTCTATCACAAAATGAACGGGCAGAACCGGCCCTTGATCAAACCCAAGAGAAGGCTGGTGAGTCTCCTTGTCTTTTATTCTTTCTTTTCCTTCTTCTGCAATTTTGTCTCTTGTCTGCATCTCAGGATGGACAGGGAAGCTCAGCCAGCTCCAAAATCTGGTCCTGCTCCGTCAGAGGGCTGGGAGGGGGGGGGATGCTTGCAGAGATGCTCTCAGCTGCCACGGGCCTCGGTTGCCTGGTCCTCTTGCAAACTGTAAAACAGGTTAAAAAAAATCAAGACCCGGGGCTTCCTGCAAACCAGAACTGAGTCTTCTCCCAGGTCGCAATGGGGCAGATGCCTCTGCACAGCACTTCTGGGTGGTGACACAAGGACGGTGGCTCTTTCCAGGGGCTAAGGGGAGAGCAGTCATTTCCTACAGACCAAAGAGCTTATCAGGAGAAGAGGATTTCTCCTGGGATCTCCACACTGCTGTCCTCCCCCTCCCAAGTGTGTCTCCATCACCCTTGGCTAGCGGTGTCGTGGAGGGGGGACCCCAGCTGGGTACCGGGTGCCACTGGGGTATCAGCGGGACCTAGGTCCTGCAAAGCGTTGGCTGATGGTCCTGGTGCCGCTCGAACCTGGTATGGTCACCCGTACCCGAGCCACGTGGGTCTCAAATTGTGTCATTCCCCCCGGCGTCGGCGTGAGCGAGGACATAAGGTTAGGGGATGGCAAAGCCCGGTGACTGTGCAAAGCTGAGCGTGTGCCCGGGGCCACAGAAGTTGGAGGAAGGCAAAAAGTGCGGGTAAATATTTGAAAGAATAGTTGCAAGCCTCACGACTGTACTGTGTACGGGCAGTACGTTAAAGCATCCCCAGTGATCTATTTATGAATTTCCCTGGAAGCCACAAAAAGGTCTGGAAGCTGTGGGCATGGCTAATAAATGTGTTGAAGTACATTTGGCAAATAATCAGGCAAACCACAAGGGGAAAAAAATATATCAAGCTGGGGAAAAAAATATGCTCCCTGCTTGGGAAGTTATTGAATGTTTTGAATCGAGGCACGTTTGGTTTCGTTAGGATCAGGCGTGGATGGGCTCCTGGGGGCCGCTCGAAATGCGGAGGAACAGCGGCTCTCGCCTCTCCGCAGAGTTTCTGAGCGGATGGATGGATCTGGCCGGTTGTGTGAGGCTTGTGCCCGGCATGGCCCGATCCTGCAGGCAGGCAGGATTAGCCGCGTGTTCCCCGTGAACCTGCTCACGGCCTCGGTCCGGCAACTCTTAGGCGCGGGTTCAGCTTCCTCACCTGTGAGGGGCCCGCAGAATCGGACCCCTGTCGTTGCCGCAGGCGCCGGGAAGCGCTTGCAGGATACGGCCCCAGGAGGGGTTACGCTGCCAGAGGCAGCGGCGTCGGCTCGCGCTGGCCGTGTGGGTTTTGGGGAAGATGCGGGTTTGCTCCTCTACCCCCAAACTTCCCACGGGCGAAACCTCTCCGTGCCTTCCCCTGGGCTTTTCCCTTCTAGGAAAACGTTGGTCTCCCTCGTCTTTCATAGCCTTGTTAGAAAAAAGGAAAAGCTTTCTAGGGAGGGAAGTGCGGGCTGGGATTTTTAATTTTTTTGGGCAGCTCTCTTGTTCTCTTCTCCTCCTCCCCCCCGGCTCTTCTGTCTTAAACACACACACCTCGTTTTCTTTCTTATTCCCACCCCCCCCTTCGTTCTCTCTTTATGTGTAAAGTTAACTTCCTAGGAAAAAGCTGCCGGATATCTGAGCCCTGGAGATAACTCCTAAACAACAGCTCCGTTTCCCCAGCCCAAACACACAGGAGCTTGAGCATATCCAAACAAGCGGAGGGGGAGGCAGAATAGGAAAGCGGCTGGAAAGGGGGGAGAGCTTTCAAAAAGGGTCTGATGGAACCGCGAAAGAATGTCCCGAGTCACCCTCAGCCCGGCACATGTAGAATGAACTATGTAAATAAATACATTGGAAAAGGTCATTCTTGGGGGGAAAAAACCATAAAAGAAAGAAAGAAAAAAAAATTAGAGAGAGACCTCGTCTTGCATAATCGCTCCAATCTTGGGCATTTTAGTTAAAGTTGAAGGTACAAAAAAGTTCCCGTTCTTTGAATACAGCCGCTGCTAAATGGGAACTTTTGATTTTTCTCTGTATTTTTTTATTCTCCAGCACTGCCTAGGAAAGAAAAAGGAGAAACATTTCTGCTTGCCTCTGTATTTATTTGCCTTGCTAACCTCCAAAAAAAAAAAAAAAATCAGAAGGCACCAAAGCTGGGCCCGCGTTTGCATTTTGTGTGCACGGATGTAGATGTGTGTGCGCGCCCCGTGGCTTGACTTCATCTTTCCTGACTTGGGAGGGCGAGCAGGCTGGGGAAGGCGGCGTGTGTATGGAGGCTCAGGGTGGGGATCCAGCGCGTGCTCCTCTCCCTCCGCCGCACGTTTGCTGCCTGACCTTGGGCTGGTGTTGTAGGCTCTGATCCCAGGCACGCCGAAACTAATGAAAGGACTCTGATGGGTTGGAGAGAGAAGGCAAATGAATCCTCAGATGCTGAGAGCCCAGCCCAAGCCTTTTTAAATTCCATGGGTGTCTTTGTAAGGGCTTTCTTCAGGGGAGATGGATGGAGCCTTGCCGGTTGAGGGGGCCCAGGCATGACTCCGTTGCGGGGAAGGTGGAAGATCTGGAGATGTTGGAAGGGGGCATCAGGAACGGGCAGGTGGTACCACACCACTGCTCTGCTTAGAAGGTCCACAGCCCTCCTGGAGACCTTCCCTGTCCCTGTTGAAGCCAGCGGCAGCCCCGCCACTGATGTTGCGGAGAAAAAACCTTCCTCTGGATTCTCTTCCTTTCCCTGCCCATGTGGATGCAGAGCTCTCCGTTTCCATGTCCAGCCATGCTAGTTTTGGAAGGATTATAGCAAATTTCTCAGAAGGCCCATGCACGTGCAGTCTTTTTTTTAGGAAGCTGATGCTTGCAGCTTTCTGGGTACCCCAAGTAAATCCAGCCACCAAAAATGCCTCTTAATTAAGCATCTGTATCGGTGCTCGGTTCCTCCTGCAGCGCCCTCAATTCCGCCTTCTCATCGCTGCCAGCGCTTCTGAAGTTGTGCCCTCGCTCGCACGTAAATGGGCCGTGGGGTCTGGTCCTACAGATGATATGGGGCACCCTGTGAGTCATCCCATGACTTCCATGGTCAGGCCTAGGTGGGTGACTAGCGTCAGTGGATGCCATTGCTGGGAGCTTTTACAATAGCGGTATTATTCATTGTTTCCTGCCCACTGCCGGTGTCTCCGGTATAAGTTGGGTACAGCATGAAAGGTACAGTCTGGGACCGAGAGAGCACGGAGTTTAAAAAATTCAGCTAACGATGCCGAATTTTTGTAGGGGAAACGCAGCAGATGGAAAAAGTTTAGAGAAGATAATGGATGCTGTGATTTATTTGTTTAATGTCAGAGTTTGTTTGAAGGTAGCAAGGTGGTGACCAAGCGTGTCTTCTAAACGCACTTACCGTAAGAGAAATTACGGCGAGTGCCCTGTAGAAACCCCAAATATCTTCAAAGGGGAAGTTTCCCCTGTGTGGGCTGAGTCAAATATCACTGGTTTTTAGAAATTTCCTTAGGCTTGATTTTTCAGGTCTGATAAGGGCAAAGCTGCCACCAAGAGTCTCAGTCCAGCCCATGCCGGCCGGCGGGAGCTGGGGGAGCAGAGACCGGCAGACTCGGCCCCTGGGTCTCGGTGCGGCTTTGCAAGCTGCTGTGTCCATGCTGCGTTTGAAGCACGCATATTAACCGGTTGATTTTGATGGGAACTAAATTTGGGTCCGTGGCACGGTCCAGAGGAAGACGGGACCGAGGCACGTATGTGCACGTCTGCTGGGGGCTCTGCCCTTCGCGGTGGGATGCTTCAGCTTCTCCTGCTGGCGCTGGGATTTTTGTAACCAAAGACCCGCGTGGCGTTCCCAGCTCCTGCTTGTTATCAGCATGGAGAAGTCAGCCGGAGGCCTCATCGGGCTCGAGATCGGCTCGCTTCAGCGTGGTCAGGCGAAATGGAACTGTCCTCACGGGCAGCCAGTGAGAGCCCTGATTGCTGTCAGATCAGGATCTCTGTGATGCTTCTTAATGCTCATGGACACCATATTATTTATATTTTAGACAGTCCTTTTTGTCTAATTAAAAAAAAAAAAAAATCCTACTCTATCTAAAACAAAACCAACCCGTCCTCTCTCCACCTACGCCGCATTCAATTATGATTAAAATTGCAACATGACCTAACAAGAGTTGGTATTAACGCTAGTGCTGTGCCAGTGTCCATGTTTGCATTTTGGGTTTGTTGTACGGTATCCAAAGATGTGGTGGTTTTTTTCTTTTTTTTTTTAAATGTTGGATGCGCTACAGTGTGCGGCTGTGTGGGGTGAGGGGTAAATTTGAAACAGTAAGAGCACAAAAGAGAGCATTAAAGGCTCAGTTCTGCAAGGTGCCAAGCATTGCTATGATCTGGCAAATCGCTTAAGCACATGTTTTAACTTTAAGCACATGAGCAGTCCCATTGAAAGCAACGCATCGGGATGAAATCAGAGCTCTGGGACTGTGTCATATTGATGAAGAAGAGATAGGACGGGGATCTAAAGGACTTTTTTTAGGAGCTGTAGGCACTCGCACACAGACAAACATGCATACGCATTCACACGGGAGTCTGCAAACTCCTTTTCCTCCTTCAGAGGCAGAAGGACAATGTTTGCTAAACTACAGTTTTTAAATGGTAAGCACGAATTCATGCATGTAAAAGAGGAGTGACTTTGCTAAATTTGGCTTTGCTCAATCATTATCACAGCCAACAAAAAAGCTTCTTTATACACCTTAACATGTAGACTTTTTTCCTCGTCCCTCCCCCTTCATGAAATGGTAAATTCTTCTTTCAGGCTCATTACCAATCCTTAAATAAACATGAAGGTTTAGGCTGCAAAAGGGTGCAATTAAGAAGTTGGGATTCTCACTCTTTGCCACAGCATTATTTCCGATCTGGAGCCCGTATCCTTTGAAGCGGGGTTGAGTTTACGGGACCGGGCCGCGCTTGCGGTCGGACCCGGCGAGCAGCTGCCCACCGAGCTCAGCACAGGTCTCGCCCGACGCTCGCTGGAGCTGGCGTGACTCATGCTGTTGACTCCGGCAATTGTTGGTTCAGGCCCTGACTGCAGAATTAGACCCCTGGGGGGTCTGAGAGAATTAAGATGGAAAGACATGTTGGCATTTAAATAATATTTTCCCCTCTGGAATGGGCTGTGCCAGCGCTGGTAATTTTGATGAGTTCTATCAGAGGTTTAGCACTCACTTTTAGGATGCCCTTTGGCACCTGATTCAGTTCATATATAATTTGGGATTAAAGTACCTCGGGGATTTTTTCCAGAATTATTATTTGTTCTCACAAGCCAGTTTCTGGAGGCCTCTGCCGAAGTGCGCGTCAGTCTTGCAGGGTTGATGTTTTCTTTCTCAGCAATTTTGCTGATTGCATTTTTTTTTGTCTTTTTTTTTTTAACATGGGTGCTTTTCTCTCCCTCTCCTTCTCTTCCCCTGTCTCTCCCCCTCCTTCCCGCAGTCTGCAGCCAGGAGGGCGGGCACGTCCTGTGCAAACTGTCAGACCACCACTACCACCCTGTGGAGGAGAAATGCCAACGGCGATCCCGTCTGTAACGCCTGCGGGCTCTACTACAAGCTGCACAATGTAAGTGTGACTGTAAATGTAAGTGTGACTGTAACGCTCAATAGCGGGGCCTCAGTTTCGGTGCTGGATGGTCCAAACTCTTCCTTGACTTAAGGGTTTCCAGTCTCGGGTGGTGCTGAGACGGCCTTTGTCCCCTTGGCACCTTGGGGGTTGGAGCAATGAGTCGGCATCCCCTTATACGTCGCAGATCTGACTTTGGGAGGTATAAAACAGGGCTGTCCATGGGTAATGTTAGAGCTTTCCCATGCCTGAGCCAAGAAAGGAGGAGTGGATCAACACAGAGAGACATTATCCGCTGCTGATTGGGCTCAGTGCGTTGGAAAAGACAACACGCCATCCTGCAAGCCGATATCCCTTCCATGAGTAGCTTGGTTCCTCCAGCAAATACAAACTCTGGAAAAAAAGAAAACTGTGCCAGCAACTATTTAGATCTTTCTTGGGTTTGTGGCTGCCTTTGTCCCGTCCCTCCACCCGTCCCCAAAGATGATTTATTTAGGTCTTGTGCTTGCCCTGGTTGACGCAAGCGATTCCTAAACCAAAAAGGACTTGATTTAGTTAGCGGGTTGCAGAATCTGCTCAACCTGTGATGTGAATTTTAAAGCATCTGTCATGGAAGGGAAGGAAAAAAAAAATGAAATAGCTGGCAGATTTAATCTAGTATCTCCATGCAAAGCCAGCTTGCAGGAACCAGGGATATGTGCCCCAGGGAAAGAGCTGAAGGGATCTGAAAAGTCTTCTACTGAATAATACTGCTAATAAAGGAGTCTTAAGGCTACTCCTGTTGCTCTCATTCCACATGTGGTGTTAGAATAATTATTATGTCAGAAGAAGGAAAAGACTTTCAATTTCTCTGCTTTGATATAACTTTTTTTTTTTTCCCCTCGTGGTCGTTTGCTTTATGTTTGACTTAGAAATCTCGGGCTATGTTTTGCCCTCATGTCCACCCACGCAAACACATCAAAGACAGATCGGGTTTCATGGGGCACCCAACCCTTGTGGTGTCTCAGTCCCTTCCATTTGTTATTTCAAGCTCTTTGGTTTCTTGGGATGAGTAAACAAGTTTGGATTAAGTAGAAAAAAACTCCAACCAGGGTAATTTTTCACCTGTTCTGTGAGAGGCATCTCTCTTGGAAAAAAGGAATATGTGTTTACCCTTTAGTGGGCAGGCTTCTCAGCACGTTTTGAGTCCTATGTAGCAAGCAAAGCTTGTCATCAAACTCTCAGTGTGATCACTGCAAACAAAAGGGTTGGACCCAGAGTGAAAGCTCTCAGAATTTCACAAGAAAATATTCTCTGTTAGCTATTTCCATGGCAAAAAGGGAGCAAGGTCAGCCAGCTTCACTGGAGGAGCCTATGCTTGTGGTATGTTTTCATTTTGGCCTTGTAGCCACCGGTGGTAGGACTTAAATCACGCAGCCTGGAAGGCAGACCTATAACTAAGCTGCTCCCCTTGTACCCTAGCAAAGCCCTTTGAAGAAAACAGGGTCTTCTCAGGTGCCATTCATTGGACCTGATGGAGATGCCTCTGTGTGGATGAGATGACTTGTACCCTTGAAGGGGGTCTGGTTTCTCCCCATGACTACAAAGGTGGCGGGATGATGAGACCAGATGTGTCTACCTCCATTGTAGACATCTGACTGGAGGAAGCCTCTGTAAGGTGCCTAGAATGGTGTCTGAATGCTGAGGTTCTCCAGAAATGTGCCTGCAAGAGCACATCCTTTTCTTTTTCACACTTACATTGTGAACCTTGTTGGCCTGAATTGACCCCTAGATCCACTGTTTAGGGAAACTCCGATCCAGCTGTGAAATTTGTGACGTGGGGCAGGCCTTGAGCACATTGGAACCATTTTCACGTTCATTAAAAACACCGACAGCTGCTTAAAAGCTCAGCACAGCTACTTACCAAAGTCAAGTAATATCTTGCCTTATGAGCAACTCCATTAATGGGACCTGCTTAAATGAAACCCCTAGAGGACTGAGATACTGTGTGCAGCAATATAACTAGGCAAGGATACGAAAATCTGACTATGAGTGGGTAGATCCTTTTCTTTTTTTTTTTTTTCACTTTTTTAAGGTGATGCTTAGTTATGAATGTGGTGAGAAACAGGCAACATTGCAGCCGATAGCCCTTGAACATACCATCCGCAGCTTCAAAGGTCCACGATGGCAGAGCATTGGAGCGTTATTCTGCAGCCCAACTGACTTTAGAGGCTGTGGCTGTGAAGGCCACATTGTGCTTCAGAAGGCAAATACGAGAGAGGTTTTTGTGACCAGTGGTAAGGCGGTGGTAGCTTCACAGAGATGCCTTCTCTTTTTGGCTGCTGGGAGGCAGGATCTAGGGAGCTGTGCTAACTGCCTGGTGAATAGCACCAGCATCATCCTTTAGTCAACTCAAAGCAGGGAGGAAGTTTGTTGGTTGCACGTAGACAAGGTTCCTTGCCTGGTGCAAGTCCGTCTGGTCTGTTTAAGTGCAAGACCTGTTTGTGTAGGCTGTGGTCCTGCTCTCTTTGTGTATCTTAGCCGCATCGGTTCTCCACCAGGATAGGTGCCAGAAACAGAGAGGCTTATCGTAGCACGTCCCTCCTAAGCAGCTGAGTGCGTCTGCACGGATGTTGTGTCAATGCCAGTGGAAGGCCGTTGGCCACTCAGAAGATGCCTTCACCCTGTTGCAGGCTAAACTGTAGGAAATTGCTGGCTGCTTTTTTATCCATGCCCCCCCGGCCATTTGTCTTTTCTTTGGGTTTAATGAATTTTTCTTGGGCCTTCAGATTATGAAGGTATTTTAACGGATTGATCTGAAGATGAAACTTGTGCAGTTTTTTTAGTTCACACCAGGCATGACTGCAGTGAAAAGGCTATCTTTCACATGGGGCTATTTTTTTCACGGGGCCGTATCAGTTTGTTTTACTGTTGATTCCCACAGCTTAAGCAAACCCATTTGTCAGTAGGATATAAGCAATAATCATAATAGTCTTGGGGTGCATTTAGTGAAGCAGCTGGCATTTCTCCCACTGACTTCAACAAGAGCTGGCTCCATTAACACCAGTATTAACAATGACTAATATTTCACATTGATACGGTGCCTTTCATCCCGTGGCATCCCAGAGTGCTTTCTAAGATACAGCCTGCCTGGAAGATTAACCCAACATTGTAATGACTATGTCTGAAGGATAAATCCGCTTCAGTGACAGGACCTTATTGAGGTCAATGGCAAAATCCCATTGTCTTCAGTCAGAGCAAGATCAGACCTATAATGTTTAAGACTTTCCTTTGGATTTGATCTGTTGAATGTGAGGTTCTTGTCCTTGTTATTTTAGTCCTTAGAAGTGGGATGAGCCTTCACTCCCTTCAGGGATGGGTGGGAGTGTACCTTGCTGGAGCTGCACAGCAGACTGGCCTGTGCCCATAGAAATGAGTGAGTTGCTGTTGTTTTTGGTAAAAGTCCTCAGAAAAGGCCTCTATTTCACAATCAGTCTGTATCTTGCATATGATAAAACAAAGAGCATAATTCCTGCCCATAATTAATTGGCTCCATCCAAAATTAATGAATTTCATATACCTGCATTGGGCTGGTTTAATTTTAATTTAGCATATGTTTGTCATTTTTGTCACAATGGGCTGGTCATGGCTTTGTCACCATCCCGAGCAAAACTGGTATTCCCATCTTTAAGCTTCACATCAAATCACGGCCTGGGCTAATCTGTTCTTGGCGACTGAGGTGAACCATCAGAGACGTTGCTCTGGGGAAGTGGTCACTGTCCTGCAGGACACGACACCGAGCTACGCCAGGTCAGGACCCCGTGCGTGCTCTAAGAGCCAGCACGGCCCCAGTCCCAGCACCAGGCTGATGTCGCTTTGCCACCGCCAGTTCCTGAGCTTGCACCTTTGCTGCTTCACCTGGAAATCGGCTCTGGCTGCCCCTAAGCCTTTGTGTCGCAATGCAAACCCTCATTAGGAGCTGGGGAGCCTAGGGCTCGTGAGTGCCTCCCCATATCTGAGCTGGATTCGTCAGGGATCGAGACTTCCAGGTCTCCTCTAGCATCGCTGCCTGGTAGGCCTTGCTTGGGGCTTGATCCTGGCTTTGAACCTGGGCAACATGTCCCTGCTAGAAGACTTAAAACAGGTCAGGGAAAGATTTCCCATGCCAGCCATCCAGCTGGAGCAAAGGGCCTTCCTTGTGTGCGTATCGCTGTTCCCTCAGCAAGGACAGGAAGCCAGGAAGACGGGTGATGTTGTATTTAAAGCCCATGACATTTGAGGTTTTCGCTTGTTGCTGCCCCAGGGCTGCTGCTGGGCTGTGCATGGGCAGCTTTCACCCTCCCACCTTTAGCAAGCGGGGCTGCTCCCTTTGGCTCCCTTTATCCAGAGGCAGAGGAATCAGACTTTTATTCGCCCATTTTTAGGATGAGGTGAAGTTTCCCATCGCCGCTGGTACGGAGAGCGTGGGGTCACTAATTCAGACTGGGATGATGAACTGTGGGATGCCTAAACTGGAGGCAGATGAGCCCGGTCCTTCCTCTCCCCATGTTTCCATTCCTGCGTGTAACAGGGAGCTATTGTATCCCTGCCTCCCCGGGGAGAGAAATCCATGAATGATTCCCATGCTGCGGGGAAAGGCACCAGGCAGTGGCTGATGAGCAAAAAATGAAACTCTGCTGTGATCTGGAAGAGGGGAGTGCTTTGTCCTTTGCANTGCTAAAGTAAACCTGAAAGGATGGTCAGAGCAAAATCTTTCGAAAGAATTAAAATAAGACAAATACCTGACGCTTTTGTGGAGAGTTTGCCCAGCTCCCTAATGCCGCTGTGAAAGTTTGAGACCCCTCGTAACGCAGAAATCCCAGCAGCTCTTGCCACTAATGGTTTTAGATCAGTCAGGAAGCCTCAGGGTGAGATGGTGTCTGCGAGGAATATTTCAAAGTGATAATGATTGGTTTCATTCCTAAACACGGTGCAATTACCTAATGTGCAGATAGCTGAAATTTTTGAGCCCCTGCGAGTTATTTGGGTATGCTTTGCTCCTGTGAGGTTCTGCCAGCAATTTTCTGTCCTCCTGTCTTCAGGAATTTCAACCGAACTTGGGATTTCCTGGTGGGACCTGAATTTTGGGATTTCCTGGTGGGACCTGAACTTTGGGATGGGGGGGGGAGGTTGTGCAGCTGTGGCGCACACAGGGCGTACAAGGGAGGAGGGGGGCTGCTGGCTCTTCAGCTGGTCCTGCGCACATCCCCGGGACTGCCTGGGCACGGGGTACATGAATCCCATGGTGCTTTGGGGAGAAGGGATGGAAACACAAAAAAAATAATTGATTTTTGTTTAGATTAACAGACCCCTGACTATGAAGAAAGAAGGAATTCAGACCAGAAACCGAAAAATGTCTAGCAAATCCAAAAAGTGCAAAAAGGTCCACGACAACCTTGAAGACTTTCCCAAGAGCAGCTCCTTTAACCCCGCCGCCCTCTCCAGACACATGTCCTCCATCAGCCACATTTCACCTTTCAGTCACTCCAGCCACATGCTGACTACACCGACACCGATGCATCCTCCATCCAGCCTCTCCTTTGGACCTCACCATCCTTCCAGTATGGTCACTGCCATGGGTTAGCGAGAGACTCCCCTGCTGAATGCTTACGGTCTCAAAATGAGATTTACTTTATATACTTGCATTTTTGCAGGCGTGTGGTTATGGGTCTGACGTCCCGAATCAAATGGGAGGGGGAAAAAAGAATTAAAAAAAAAAATAATAAAAATGTTATTTGAAGGCGTAAGAGAGAAAAAATTAAAAAAAAGAAAAAAACTACAAAAAGCACAAAAAAGAAAAAAAAGAAAAAAAGAGAAAAAGTAAAAAAAAAAAGTTTTAAAAAAGTGATGTTTGCCACTTTTTAAAGGAACTCACTATGGCGTCTATGTATTCTTACCCACTGAATCTGGATACCATTTGTGAATAAGCCATTCAGAACTTGCATTCCCTATTGGACAGGATCTCTAGTGCTGTGAAAAAAATAATAAAATAAAATAAAAAATGCTGAACATTGCATATAACTTATATTGTAAGAAATACTGTACATTTGAGGAAGACTTTATTGCATCTGGAGAGCTGTAAAGAAAAAGGCATGAAGGACTCCGAGAGATTTTTTTTTTAAAGGAAAAGGAAAAAAAAAAGAGGACGGGAGGACAATTTAAAAACCAGAAAAACAAACAATGCAGACCAAGAGGAAACGCGGTCTTATGAACAAATGGACCAACTGCCAGTCATGTCTTCTCCTTTTATTTTATTTTTATTTCGTTTTTTTTGGTTGGTTTTTTTTTTGGTTTCTTTTTCATTTCCGGGGAGGGGGAGGGGGCTGGCTAGAACGGTTTTGATGATGCATTAACTAACTAACTAACTAACTAAATAACTAAATAAATAAAACCTATAGGGAGATCATTCATTTCAGGCCACGGGCCTTTTACATAGGAAGTACCAATGGTGTCAGGCAATCAGTGTTAACATGCGGACATTGCCAACAAGGGGGTTTCAGATAGCCATTCTCCAGGTCTATACGCATTGTGAACAAGTTCCTGTAATTGTTGTTTGTATGTATAATTCAACGCACCAAAATAAGAAAGATGTAGATTTATTTCATCCTATTATACAGACTGAATGGTTGTACAAATTTATTTACTGCTAGTGATAAGACCTGCTTTTTTTGTTTTGTTTTCATATTTTTTCCTCCTTTTTTTTTTTTTTGGAGAATAAACTAGATTAAATTCTGTTGACTTAAAAGTGTTTTGTGCTTGGGGGTGGGAAAGGGAATATGTTTCTTTCTTTCTTCTTATTTTTTTTAATTTGTTTTGATGGTATTTATTACGCAGTTACTATGGGTGCTGGAATGTGTGTTTCTGTGCTCATGCTGACAGCCAACGCAATGTTTGCAGCAGCTTGGTAAAAACAAAACAAAACAAAACAAAAAACCACAAAAACACAGAACAAAGGAAAAAAACCCCTAAAAAATAAATGGACTGCATGTTAGTGTAACCCCACTGTCCGGTGTGTGCTCCCTGTCCCTGGAACCACAGCCCAGCCGCTGCCCCCGCCTGCTGTCGAACTCCCACATGGGATGGGTCCCTTTTGGTCTCAGTCATCTATGGCCACCAAGGTGGCAAACCTGTGTCAGTGACAATATGGGGCTGGAATAAGTGCAAAGGTATGGCAGGGTCCCTACGGTCCTGGCTACCTTTTGGGCAGTACGAGAAAAGACCCTGAAACTTTGGACAGGAGCTGGAAAAACACTTTCTGCTCTGCCCCGTTGGTATAGTTTGATGGTCTAAAGTTGAGATCTTGATGTGAAATCAGAATGTACCAGACCTTGTCCCTGTGCTTGGAGGAAAGGACAGCACCTGTTACAAAAGACTGGGTTTGATGATAGGCAGAGGACAATTCCCAAAAATTCAAAGGCCATCAGTCAGCCCCTTCCTTCAAGAGTTTTCTTTGAAATATGCCATTTGTGTTAATATTATTATTGTTAATAGAAAGCTTGGCTCTTACAGTTTGATTTCTGATGGTTTAATCCTTAGGAATCGGACCTCCTTTTAGTCTTCAGTATTTGCTCTTCCAGCTTCTTTATACCATCATAAGGGTTGGGCATTTACTTTCCAAATGAAGGGTTAAACTTCTTATCACCCCACTCCACTTGTTGGAGATTTAAGCATTGTGTGATAAGACAGAGGTTGTCAAGGTTGTGAGAAAATGCTTAAAAAACCCCAAACAAAAAGACAAGCCTCAAACGTAAAAACCTTAACAGATGTGACCTGCTAATGTTTGGGTTTTTTTTAATGCGGAATGAAATAACTGAGTTCTTTCACCCAGAAATTTGTGTACTCCTGACTTTCAGTGCCAAGTGGGTGGAAAAATATCACCACATCTGTCAGATGCTATTTTGAATCCACTTTCTCTTGGGTGATAACTGGAGAGGGTAATGGTGGCATGGTCTAATCTTCTTCCGCAGGATGGCTCACATGAGTAAGGATGTTTCACGTAAGGAAGACCACTTTGAAACTTTCAGGATGATTATACAGAGGTCAAATAGTCATTTGATTCGGGAATGGGGGAGGAGGGGAAGAGGATTGACCTTTATTTGGGCTTTTTCTCCCCTGTTTCAGATTGAACCTAGTTAAACTATGTCTACCATAAAGGCAGATTTAGCAGATGCAAGTGGAACAGGCAGTAATCATTTTGTAATGTTGTATACTCTTTCCTTTTTTCTCTCTTGACAAAAATGTGTAAAAAAAGTCAGAACAAATGGCACATATTTAAAATCTTATGTTAATCACCTTTCTGCTTTCTCAATGGATATTTTAAGCATAAAGACTAAATGTCGAAATAAAACAGAGTGAAGAATTGCTGAGATGCAAATAGAGATCTTGTTGGCTCCTAATTAATCATCTGCGAACTATAAAGCTATTTTCAATTAGTCTGACAAATCAAAGGAAGTAATCATCTTTGCTGATATTAAGCTTGAGAGATTATTATTTTTTAATTCGTGATGCTACAACCTTTCCCTCCTTTTGCTCATCAACAGATTGCAGCTGGACTGAGATATTGATTCCAGCACCTCAGCAATGGCAAAAATTAGAGGAGGATTCGCATGGCAGAATCTCTCCATTTACTTTAGAGGGAACTGGCTCCTGAGTTTCTCACTCTAACTTTTTTTTCCTAAAAACTGGAAACATTTTCTTCTTGCAGTTTCCTTCTGATGTTGTTTCATAGGTCTTAGGGGCATTGAGCGAGATGAATCAGGATTTGGGCTATCTCAGAGGATGGGCATCCTGAAAAGCACACAAATGCAGACAGTCTGTCTGCATATACTCTAGGAAACATATACAGTTTGTCTAGAGAGTTCTTACATCAATTATCTTATATTCTGATGCCAGGAGCAGGATGAATAAGATCTCTCACATCATATACCCCCTGATTGCTTCCTGAGATACTAAAATAACACGAGTGGTCTATCAGTTTCTCAGCTACCTTTTTTTTCCCCTTTTCTTCTCCCCGAGCAAATATTCCAGAATTGTAATGTCTTCAAGGTTTTTGTTTGCTTGTTTAGTTTTTGTTATGTTTTTTGTTTGTTTGTTTGTTTGTTTGTTTTGCTTGCTTGGGTTTTTTTCTTTCTGTCCTTCCCTTCAACACATGGGAAAAAGCTGGTTCACCGAAAAGGCCAAGAGCTGTTGTTCTTGAGCAAACATCTTGTGAGTGGCAGCTCTGCCTTCTTTATTCCTGAAGTTGTGAGGAAGAACTGATGATAGGCAGGTTGGATCAGGAAAGCCCTCTGAGTCATGGGTCTAGTTTTATAATCTATACTGTGTAGAAAACACCATGGAAGTCATTAGTGGGGGTCAAATATTGTGGTCTTTTTGCAGGCAAAATTCCTTCTGGGAATTTGAATGAGTAATAGCTGCTGTGCTGATGTGACCGTGGTAACTGCATTTTACTCATGATCCAAGCAATAGTTCATTGACATTGGTGGAAAGACTGCTAATGAGTAATGCAATAAGACCTGAATCAAGACCTCCTAAGTATTAATTTTAGTGTTATCACCTTGATTTATCTGCCTTAGTTAACTTTTCAGCTGCATCGGTCCTGTGTCAGTACATATGCATGCACACAGAAACACATGGGATATTGAAGCGACATATTTAAGATTACCAAGCTCAAGGCTTCAAAGCTGAAGAAACGAGAAACGCTGTAATTAAGACCATCTTCAAAACCTTTGTTTTTTTCCTATCCATTCAAATTATATGTTGTCTTAGCATGCATCTAGATCTGCATTTGGGTTCAGATCAGCAGTATGTTTTTGAAGTGATGTCCCAATAGTCCCACTTTAGGCTGATGAGATTTTTTACCTTGGCTCATGCAACATGGTTTCCTTGGACCCCCACCTAATGTGCCACTACACTGATGGGAACTCAGGCCACAGGGCTAGACTTAAACTACCCTGAAGCAACACCCCAAAACATGGTCTTTGGGTCCTCAGCACAGATTGTTTTTCCCTCCAGAGTCATTGCTATTGCTAAGGTACACATTACCATAAACCACATGTTCTCATACTCCTTTTTGGTCACGGAGGATCCTGATTCACTCAGGACTGGTTGTAGTCTGGGGAAGAATCCGGGTGGTTGATGAAGGGACTAGAAGGAACCTGTCTTTTTTTCTTTTTTCCGCCAGCATTTGGGAGGTGTTTGGGATAAGAGACTGGAAGACATTCTTATGGAAAAAAGTCTGTAAACTATGCCTTAAAAAATGTCGTGTCTATCCCTTCTTCTTTCATAGAGGTTCTATATGGCATTGGGAAACCTAACCCAGTGGGGACAGCCACTAATTGTGTGGTCCTCCCTTTTGGGGATGCCTAATTTCACTCCCCAAACTCTGCTTTGCAGAAATGTTCAGTGCTCTCAGTGGTATCTGAAATCAGGGGATCTTGTGCCTCCATTAACACTGCATAATACCAAATTCCTTAAAAATACAGGGTTTATCTCAACCTGAACTGCAAATCCAGGGCTTCATTTCTTCCACCTTCTTCCATCCCCAAACCTGGAGAACAGATAATAACTCCTTCTCTCATCAAAGATGTGTTGTGAAGATAAATCCATCACTTGTGAAGTGCTTGGATGCAAGTTGATGAGCATCATGGGAAACCCATCAGCTTCAGCAGGTCTGCAGGAGGGAAGGCGTGAGGAGTGAGCAAAATACAGGTCCACTGCTCATGAAGGGCGATGTCCTCCCTCTGCCTTGAAGGAGGCAAAGGGAAAAAAAAATTGATGTGACTGTCATATGTAGAAGGAACAATGGAGGCGGAGGGAGAGTGAGTAATTCAATCTGTTGTTTCCCAACATTTCAGTGGTTGAGTGTTTTAATCTTCACACTATTTTTAATATATTTTTGCTTCCATTCTTCTGTAAAAATATATGTGTGCAGGTATAGATGGGTGCTTATCGGTGGTATGGACTCCATACCTTGTCAGCAAAGGAAATGTGGTGTGTGTCATGCCTATAAGTAGTATGTCTAAAGCCAGAGAACTGGAGGGTGCCTGTTGTTGCCTGTCTGTCTGCATTGGCTGTGTGATGTTCTGTGTGTGCCTGTGTGGATATGTAAGCTACAGCTCTACAGAAACCAAGGCACAACACAAATGTATAGCAAATTTATACCTGTTTCACAAAATTTCCTGAGGCTACGCAGACTCCCGGGTGGATGTTGGATCACTCTATCTCAGAAGTATATTTCCCTTGTTATAAGTTTAAATTAAGGCTTTGACCTGAAGCTCAACCCATTTTTTTCTCTCAAGGTACAAAACACCTGGTTATTTAACCTGTCCTTTTACATTTCCACTCTGGGTTACTGTCGACTCCAGAGGCACTGAAATAATTCATGAGAACCTGTCCTCTGGGAAGACAGAAGTGACTGAAATGCTCAGGGAAAGCTTGCTTGTGGGCCTTGCAGGCTGGTGTTCACACTAATGTGGATAATTAGCCAACCTTCTGCATTCATATTTAGGCTTAGCCCATGAACAGTTTTAGTTCCCAACTAATATTGTATTGCAATATTATAGTGCAATCATTTGCCTATTTCTGTATTAGAACTACATTAATCTTCTTACACTACTTGACTGGATAACTCTTTTCTTGCTAAGCCACAAATCATTAAGTGTGTAAATCGTGGTGGTCCCATTGACTGCAGGAAGCACTGCTGTCTGCAGCTCTGGGTTGCTTTATTCCAGGTCAGGGTTGCTTTATTCCAGGTCACGATACAACCCTTCAGCTCCAATTCTACTTTTAATTCCACTCTTCCCTAATATTCACCAGTCATGGGAGAGCTTCTTCTCTCAGCTGCGGTCATTATGAATAATCAAAAAGCCAGGAGAAAGCAATATGAACTCTTGCAAATGCAGGGGGGCATTGATGACTGTTGGCTTCTTGAGACTCTTGGTTTCTTCCCCCACGTGCCAAGACTGCCCATGGCCAGGGAGGCCAGAGGAACCCTTTCTGCAAGAGATGAAGTTATCTCGCTTGCAAAACCTCAAGCTAGTTGCAGAAGGTCATCCATTTTCTGCATGCAAGCAGAAATGATTGCTGATGAATTTACTTCCTGCAGAGTCGCACTGGAGCAGATTTATAGATTCTGTGATAAATTTTAAACTATATTTAGGGACTCTGAGGAAACAGGAATGAATAGGCGCAGGTCTTGAACTGTGATTCTTGATTGCAGCTGCTTCATAATAGACATTTTTTTTAAAGTACCAGTATGGGACAGGAAGTGGTGGGGAATATAGAATTATGTTGAGCCTGGGGAGAGGAGGATCCTCAAGCAGGAATTGAACAAGACCCATGGGAAAGCCAAAAATGAGGAAGGAGGGACTGAACCTATGATGAATTTCTGAACAGTCACCCAGGGTCTTTCCATGAATAGCAGGCAGGATGTTTTCCTTTATGAAAACCCGATTAAGATTGTTAGACACTGATAACCTCTCTATAAGAATTTTCATACCATGTGTACTGTATATATATACATAATAGGGATATTTTCATCTATTAATTTGCATAGTGTGGCTTTTCTATAAAATGCTGTACATCAAAAAAGAATTATGCTTGCATATGGGCCTGTCAACCTCATTTGTATTCAGTAGACATTTTCCAAAAGGGCCACGGGAAAGGAAGGTGAAAGCCTATGGATTCGATGATGTATATCTGTCCCTGTTGTGTATGCCTAGGTATTTCATGGATGGCACACAGGAATGGTTGTTATGTTTGCTCTACAGAGTTGTCCTTTTGCATCAGGGGATGTAAAAGCTAGGTGCAGGCTCTGGTGAGGACACCTTTTCTTACCACATCATTGGCAATTTGACTTGAAGTTTTATCACACAAACTCCAAGCATCAAATTCAGCATCTCTGCTCTGAGTCACTGTTTCAAAGTGTCCCTCCTCTCTGCTTTTGACCTCAAAGTGAACAACACCCAGGTCTTGCTTGGCTTCTGGCTTTAGCAGCGTGTCTCCGATTCTACTTGCCCATGGTGCGGTGCACAGCAAATCTGCTCAAACTGTTCCTGACCTATTTGAGTGGAAGCAACTGGTCTCTGAGAGGTGGTTTTTTTTTTTTTTT
>VZTL01034634.1:1144-11454 GCA_013400535.1 Scopus umbretta | reverse complement strand
TCCAAAACATTCTGCTGTTTAAACAAGATGGACAATATAAAGATTTTAGGTACAAAGAAGAGGACATACCCAATTACAACCTAAAAAGACAACTGTCCAAATAAAACAAACACAAGGTTTTTGCAGCAAGGGCATTTCTTGCAGAGTATACTGGTACACATGACACAGAACAGGGCTCTAATCCGATTGGAATTGCCAGGCACTAATGTAATACACACACACCCCGCAAAAAAAAAAAAAGATTATCAAAAGCTGATTAAAAGCCATCCACCAAACAATACAATCGAAGAGTAGGGATTAAACAAGACACATGATTTAGAAGAGGGCTAAAGAATTTTTTGACCTTATTAATGGTCATTATGAACTTTTACACAAAACCCTGAGGAAGAAAAATATACTTCAGAATTGAAAGTAATCTGTTACACTTAAGGTTTTGTATATTACCAGAATTAAACTACAATTAAGTGAAGGTATTTTAGGCTGGTCCAGGAGCACTGGCAGTTGCTAAGCAGCATCTGCTCCTGTCAGAGATGCTTTTTTCTTTGTGCAATACAGAACCTCAGCCAGGAATACTGCCACCAATGGATTATTACAAGGCAGCTTACTGCCATCACATGGCATCTGCAAAGTGCTCAAACTGCTGCCTAGCAACACCGCCTCTTTCTACTGAGTCATACCATCACTATGAATATATTCATGCAAAAAAAAGAAACAGATGCCTGAGAAGAAAGGTGATCATTCACTAGCAAAGTGAATTTTTGCTAGCATCCTTCCCCTAAAAATAGGGTTTAGGCTCAAAAATCATGAGCTGTTTAAAGTAGTTTTGCATATCCTAGTGACATGAGGCAGAATTGAAGAAACAGATCAAAAGCCCACAGCATTGTCCACTACTTTAGCTACATAAAGGAACTGATTTTTGAGCATCTAGCTTTGCAGACATCTATCCTAGGTACCCAACCCCTTCCTGTAAATCTGTTTCCTCAGCTATCAGTTCATTCAACTTCCACTCTGGCATTACAGAAGTCCCTCATCCATACCTCATTCCCTCTATGTGGGAAGTAAATGCAGCAGTTTCTTTTTCTCTCTTTTAAGCAGAGAAGGCAGCTGTTTCAGTTTCTGAAACCTTTTTCCCCTCTTTCCAATACCTAACTTGCAAAGGGGAGAAAAAACACTGACCATACCACACTCTGCACAGAGGAGTGCGGACCCGCTCTGCACTGCTCTGCTCCGCAGACTGCAAATGTGAGCCAGAAATGCCTACGTTTTACTGTTGAACACTAGGGAACAAAATAAGAAACCAGGTAAGTTTTGAATATTCTGGAGGATGGAGACTGCACCACCTCTCCAGGCAACCCACTCCACTGCTTTACCACATGCACTGTGGAAATCAACGTCCCTTACTGCAATTTGCCACCACTGCTCCTTCTCCTTGACTTAAGCAAGCATGCATTATTTGCTATCAACATCATCCAAAACATTGGGAAAATGATCTTTTTTCTCTTATTGCATCCTCCACTCAGCTTGAAATATTTTTTTTTTTCATTATTAAGAGAAGAATACTGTCTTGTGACAGCAACCTGAAATGTATCACTCCAGAATCGAAAAATACATGATCAGAAGTTGCAGTTCAGGGCCTTGCTATGATGAAGACAGTTAGAGAGAGAAGCCTATTTTCTACCTCCACTTCCCCAGAGACAAAAGAGAAGCTGTTTCTGCAAGACCAATGCTTCAAAAGCAATCTTACTTGGAGTTAAACCCCTTGGACCACAGAGATAACCAAATACTTATCAGGAAAAAAACAAACACACACACAGAGCAGAGCATCTTTGTTCGTAATTCCAATCAGATCAACATACTCGGAAAGGCTGAAACCAAAGAGCAAGTGGGCAGAACGGACAGATGCAAATTACTATGCGCATGACAGAGCGATGAGGGAGTACTACTGACAGCACCAGCACAAGCTGTTCCCAGTGGATGCTTAGCTGCACAGTCAGCAAGCCCAAGCACATCAGCTCACAGCACTAGTCTTCATAGAATCCTAAAGGTTGGAAAAGACCTCTGAGATCATCTAGTTCAACCATCAACCCAAAACACCGTGTCTACTAAACCATGTCCTGGAGTGTCACATCCACACGTTTTTTGAACACCTCCAGGGATAGTGACTCCACCACCTCCCTGGGCAACCTTTCTGTGCCCCAGGCCAGCTCTTCCCATACTAACAAGTCACTGCCAGAGGAACGGCAGGTCAATAGAACCTTTCACCAGAAACACAGACACACAGATGATTCATCTAGTCACTCTCTTTGTGCAAGGCCAGGTGCACAGGTAGCATGCAGCTCCATTTTGTACAGTATATAATAGCAGATGTCAGGGCAAAACGATCTCACAAAAATGTTGATCCTGCTTCACTAAATGCAGTGAAACTAGACTGTTGCCTCTTTGGTTTATCACAAATTGAGTCACCAATAATTCAGCTCACAAGCATCAAGAGAGAGAAAAAAACACAAAGAAACATCAAAGTTCAAACCACAGTTTTTGATAACCTTCTTTTACAATAATTCGTATATTTTAGGGTTATTTGTTGCACACTGGTTGACACTGTCTCACTTGTGCCTACATTCTCTGTCCATGTATATAGTACAGCCATATATACACAAACTTACATAAATGACAACATGTGCCTGGGTGAAGTGGGCAACTTCTTACAGACATTTCCACAGGCATTTTTCTCTATAGAGGAGATGGGTGAAATTGAAACATCTTCTCCCATCCTCCCAGATCTAGACCAAGTCACTGGAAACACAGACGTTGCACCCTACAGAGACTATTTAACACTGTCTGTGATATTCTCCTAGTAAAGGTAGCAGAAAACCTTTCAAACTTGTTTGGGTAGACCACACACCCCAGCAAGACAAAGGACTGTATCCACTACCCAAACAGGCCTATAAAAAGTTTCAATTGGCTTCTGTTTAACAGTTCTTCTAGGTTTCTCCAACATGTATGCAAGGCTTAACTTATCAAGACGAGAAGACTGAAAGGGTAGGTATACTAAATAAACAGTTGGCATAAACAATCTCAATCATAAACGTATTTGGAGGGAAGAGTCCCCTGCTGTTCAAAAACACCGAAAGAAGAGATTTCTAGAATAGTAAGCCGCCTGCCAAAGCACACTGAACAACACTCTAGCATGCTGGGTAGCTCACAGACTTATATTCAAAATAAAGAAAATCATTCACTACTACGTCAACTACCTACTGCCAATACTAAAAGCATTTAGTGCATAAGCTTCCTTACATCTAGACAAACTTTTATTTTTGTTTCAGAGAGTAACTGGTATCAGCTTACCTCTGAAAGCAGAATGACCTGCTTTTAATCACAAGAGTTAGCTGGCACCACTTGTTGTAAGCTTTCCTTAAGGCTTAATATCCAGAAAGACTCAAGAAAATTAAGTCAAATGCTAAGTGGGACAAGAGAGAAGTCTTATCCTCGTAATAAGTAATCGCCTCACAACTACACTGGAAAGTACTTAGTCTCCTCAAACCCACAGCTACCAGTCTTCCTAAGACCTTTGGTAAGTTTTGACTAAAGACTCCATGTTTAAACAAACACTAAAATACATTTAAGAGAAAGGAATTACAGCTAAAAAAACAACTTAAGAGATGCTTTCAGGATCTCAGAAGAGAACAAAGTCCATTTTGACATGCAAAAACATGAATGAAGGTTTGATTTTAACCTCAGTCACTTGAATGAGACATGTCACCTATGTGCCTTGAGGTTCAGTGAGCATACAGATTTTGAAACAGAAGAGTATGATATTAAGGCTGATTCATAACTGAAAAATAATCAGTGGAAAGATTGCTGTCAATTGCAACTGGTTTTGAACCAACATCCCACTGTATGCTTCCTTTAGCCTCTTCCTCAGTGAATATCACAGCTGAGAAAAGAACACAATAAAATTCATTCACTATACAAATTAACAAAAATTTCTCTGAAGCAGGAGAAAAAGTTGCATCAGGCTCTTTAACAGCTGAATACTCTGCCAAAGACTTTCCATTCTTTCGTCAGTGTTTTCACATCCATGTCTGAAAAGAGCTCCCCTTTCTCAAAAGAACAAGTCTATGAAATGTGTATGGCCATCGATAATACATAGTTGTTGGAGGTCACCAAAGAGTTACAGCTCTTCCATGGAAGAACTGTGTTCGAAATTATTGTTTAACATATTAATCAGAAAAGCTTGGGTATCTACATGTCACTGTCTTCATATGAAGACAAAGAACTCTTCCTCATTCCCAATTATTCCTGTTTCATGGGCTTTTAAGTATCACCAAATATGTGGTAGAGAATTTTCTACATCACAGGTTCTGATAATAGTTTTTACATGTTTCCCTGATGTTTTTATTGGGCTCTGACTTTTTAAGTACAGAAGTGCTGAAAAGAAAGGCTTTGCAAGTTAGTGAGACTCAAGTCCAGCTGAGCTATGCCACTGATTGTAAACTAAGAAAGCTACCGTCAGAAGGATTAATAAAAGTATCAACTTTTCTCTCTTCCTCCTAGATACAGCTGCAGACCATGACCTGCACCATCACCCCAGTCACACGCCACCTTACTATGCCTTAAATTGTCCAAAGGAGAAACAATTTAAAGGTTCCTTATTAATTTCACTCTGAAGAATCTCCCTTCCTGTTCTGCAGGCTTGATAATGAATTTAAACCCAAAGCATACAAATAAGAAACACCAAAAAAATTACCTAAATTTTCCAAGAACTAGAAGCATTCAAGGCATGTTGTCACATATACCCTGGTTTTAATGGTAATTGATACAGGCTGCATTAAAACAGAAAGCAAAATAACTTGTTCCTTGAATAAAGATGAAAAGCCTTGTCTCCTACCAATGGATATTCCCATTCCCTCCATTTCACCAATAGCCCCATGACACACCGAATGCAGTACCATCAGCCTTTCAATCTTCCGCTATCCCCAGTCCTGTCCCTGAGCACTCCTGTCTACAAAGCGCCCTCAAGTCACTCCCATGCTCACATTAACAGCTTCCCCTTCACATTCTCCAGCAAGCAAACAAAAACATTGTACTGGGGAGAGTCCTGACAGAACCTTATTAGCCATTCTCTTCAGCAAGTCAGTAGCTACTTACCTGCACTTCTGTCCACAGGAACACCACTAAGTTCGTTCTTCCCCACCCAGTCACCGATTTGCATTAAATCTGTAGGAACTTTATGCCTGAGACTGCCAGCTCTCATCTCATAATGTCGTTCATTACTGGATGAGAGCTATTGTTAGCTGAGGACAGAAAACCTGAACACTTGAAGATTTCCACCCTTAGGAAATCAGCCTAAATACAAAATCCATTCTGCACTGTGGATAAGGAACCACTTCTGCCCTCAGCCTATTCCTGAAGGTCTTAACTGAATAAATAATATGGCATAAATATGAATAAATGGAGAAAATTGCTCTCAAAAGCATCAAAAGTTAAAACCCATATTGCAATACCATCACTTCTCACTCTAAGATCACACGTACATTCCCATACAAACCACACTATAAACTGCTACACATACACATCTGATTCCTTGCCTTTGCAAGCAATTTGAAAAACCATTTCTCTACTTCACTCCTCCTGTATTTAGAAAGTCTTGGCTAATTTCTACTGTAAGTGTATTTGTGGACTAGTATTTAGATGATCCCAAACTAGTAATAGCTTATAAATTAATTCTCATCCAGCTCGACAGACCAGGTATTCACAAGAGTAACCACAGTACTGGTCTTCTCTAGGATAAGTGAGCCAAGATATATTAATCTCTTCCTAC
Organism: Scopus umbretta; assembly: GCA_013400535.1. Taxonomy (NCBI): domain Eukaryota; kingdom Metazoa; phylum Chordata; class Aves; order Pelecaniformes; family Scopidae; genus Scopus; species Scopus umbretta. Next base: position 5,633 of record VZTL01034634.1, on the reverse strand, counting down.
AAAACAGTATATTTAATCTCTAAGTTATCTCAGCAACAGCAGAAATACAGATTTACACTAGACTGCAACCAAAATTGCCCACTCTGTTAAGTGACACTTCACTAAACTTTCCTGTCTGTACGGAAAGTCTCCAGTCAGATGCATCTTGGGAGTTGCTCTTTTCCAGAGGCATTTCAAAGCAGGATTCATTTCTCATTCAGTCAAATAACACATATACATTTCCTTTATGATCCCTGACATATTCCTTTGTTCATTCTTAAGTCATAAGGATGAAAAAAAGCCCTTGGGGCAAAATATTGAATGGAAGTGAAAATTACTCCAATCCACAGACCATCTAGTTTTCCTGACTAAAGAGCAACTTCCCAGGTATTACCACCACCTCACAAAACAGCACTGCACAGGTGGTTTAGCACATCCTTCCATATAGCTTTGGTTCCAGGACAGACCACTGAAAAATAGCCTTAGCCACCTCCCTCCTGCTGCCAGACAATTACAGTTTCTGGCAATAAGGTATGAAAGAGAAGATGAAATATAATATACCTCCCATAACACAGAACCCAGGTGCAATGATTGATATTGCTTCCCAGATTACCAAAGATGGACTTTTTCCTAATTTGGGGGACGGACTTTTTTCTACCTCTCTGAAACTTTTCTTTTTAAACCTCTAACAAACTGCTTCAGTGATACAGAGAAACCACAATATCAACCAACTCAAAGCGCTCCCTCATTTAGCAGCTCCCTTCTATGTAAACAGGTAAGAATAGAGTAGTATGCCAAGAGACTTGGTGAGGGAAGGCAGACTTTTTGTAAGTTTTACTGTCCTGTAAGTTTTACGGTCCTGTTTTTTGAAACACAAATATGTTGGGCAATGTGCAAGCCAAGGTTTAGTCACAGGGAAAAAAAAAAAATCAAGATACTGATCAAAAAGCAGAAGGTGCAGTACAGAACTGTTACTACAACACTATGACATTCCATCCTTTCTTAGTAGGAGCAAGGGAAGTATTAGTTATATGTATTTATGCTTATGGATTTTTTTCATTGTTACCAAGTAAGTAGTGAAAACAAAGATGAAATAATCTTTTTAAATGAAACAACAGATTTTAACACTAGTTCTTTGAATAAACTAGGGAACAGGTGCTGTTTATGCAGGCAGGTTTTCCTTCTTCTCCATGATTGAATACATACACTTTTAACATGGTGAGCCATACAAAGTATAGGATTAACTACATTAAAAAACCAACCTTCTTGAGAACCACCTAAACATGCTCCTCGCACAAAAATAAAGCAGCAGAAACTGACAGCCTAACAAAATACATAATCAGCTCTCACACATTTGCCAAGTTTTAATTAACAGTTATTTAGTAAAGAGTTCTCTCTGCTTAGCTTTTTCTTTTAATTCATTATTATTTAATACTTGCTTTAGAAGACTAATGTAACTAATCAGATCACTTTAATAAATATTTTCTTAGAGACAGAGACTGCTTTAAAAACATTAAAACACTAGAGGGCTAGAGAGCTAGTTATCTTCAATAACCAGTTTAGAAATCTCACTAATTGTTTTCCTGACTGGACATCTTAAGGATCTGTGGAAGAACTGTTTGCCTTTCAACAGTCAGTCTAAAGTTTTAAAAGTGTAGTCAGAATTAGAACCACTGAACATAGGTATTTTTAAATAGAACAGAAGGGAATTATTCACAACAGCTACCAGATAGTTGCTATGCTATAGTAGCTGAGAAACACAGTCAAGGAAGAACTTCAGTGTTCTTAGGGGAGTACTTGACTTAATTATTTATTTAGAAATATCCTGAGCAATCTTTTAATATCTTTGTTGCAGAAGCATACAATGACTCGTATGAGAACTGGGCAATACATTAGCATTCCACAACTGTAAGCCTTGAAAACTTCTTTTAATTGCAGCTAGACAGGCAAAGAGAACTTCGGAACCACCAAAAAGCCACTGACATTTACATCAGTAAATTGAACATGTTCTCTTGCAGTCCAGAGTCTGTGTAACTGTATAGGGGTATCTGTAAAAGGGCTCCAGCAGGCATGTAAGAAACATCTTTGTCTTAAACTCTTTGAAAGCCAATACAGAATACAAAGCCCTTCTATACCCACGAGTTGAGAGAGGGAATGTGGCATCTTTCTGAAGGAACAGTTTCTATAAATTATCATCTCTGAGCCAAATACCTAGACCACAATTTACTTTCAACAAAAAGAACTGCATCAGAATTAACTACTTTACGTGACACTTTCACTTTCCTTGACACACATGAACAGGTATGTACAAGGCCTGGATGCCTAGACGCACCTTTCTATTTCACCAGAAAGCTCTTTGTAGTATTCCAGTTGCAGAAACAACTGAATTTTTTCCCACCCAACTTACATCGACGGGGACATAAAGTCTATTGCCGTAATCCAAAGGCACATAAAAACTTTTCATGATTTAACAAGAGCACAGAGAAACATAAAGGGTTTTTTTGGATAGACTCGTCCAAATAAAAACAAACTACTAAAGCCCAAGGCATAACCTCATACTGGTAACTCGTGCAAAAATAATTTTTTTTGCACATATTATCTTATTTGTGAAATCAGGATAACTTACATCAGGAAAAAAACCACACCACATCCCTCCTCCCCCCATTTTTTTTTTTGTTTTGCTAGTGCATGTCCTAACAGTAAAACCTTAGCTCTACATCTTATACAGACTAGTTTCTCCAAAATGCACAAAAATGACCACTCCAGCAAGCAATGACAGATCTACTTCTGAAAAACCAGTACTCTTCTCCCCACCTATCATAACTAAACTCCAGACATAAGCAGCATTTTTCACCTATTCTCCCTCTCTGGAGGATTATCAACCAATTTCAATTACAGAAAAAGTAATTAAAGCTGCTCAAGAATTAAAAAAAAAAACAAAAAACAACCACAAACCTTGCCTAGAGATCACCAAAATTCTTAAGACTTAGCCATTATCTCAGACCTACCTATATGTGCATTGTCTGAAAAAGAAAAATCAACATCACAGGAATATTCTTAAGACTACAGCACATTGATTGAAATACCACTTGTTTCATTCACTACTCTCTCTTCTGGATGCCTCTTCTAGACTTGTTTACAACCTGAATGGAGATATCCTATCTTTTCCTCCTATATGTCTGCATAAAAAAAAAAATAGTTCACCTACTTTCCAATTAAGGTAGCATACGTGTTTTCTTATTTGAGAACACAGGCCAAACACAGACAAACCAACCTCTGAATATCAAACCCTGCAACACAGCAAAGAAAAATGACTATATAAATGGAACAGAGGAAAACCAACAAGACTCAAAAAACTAAGATTTTTTTTCTGAAGCATCTATTACAACTATACCAGCAAGTTTAGTACTCAGACAACGGAGGTGGTCTTTCACCAACAGTTAGGGTATGAGCAAGTCTGGATTCTTCATATTCTCCAAACATCCAGCTGAGATGTAACAAAGCTTGTCAACTTTATATACTCCCAGGGACTGACAAACTGCCACTTGTGTATATTGCTCTACGCTTACAGCTTCTCATCTAACACACCATATGTAACTGTGTTTTTCTTTAAACAAAAGTGAATTCCTTACTACTTCTATTCATTGTGAAGATATGTAGAATGTACTAAACAAAATATTTGTTGCAGAGGATAAAAAATTAACAAAAAAACCCACTAGATTTTATTGTTTGTTGACTATGTGCTCAAAATTTCTTTTTTTTTTATATAATAGCTCTTTTTATTCTTCTTTTCTTAAATATTAGTGGTGTTAAGACTTTTAATGGCAAATATTTGCAGAAATTGATCATGACTACACACTGTGGAACTTAAAAATCAATATGAACAACTGATAACTATATATTTAATGAAGCTTTTAGGTAAGTAATCAGAGCAGACTACCTATTTTTATCATTGTATGTGTCAACAGTTTTTGAAGAATTAAAAAAAAATAAAATAAACAAAAGCGAAGTTAAAGAAGGCCTGTCTTCCTTTTGTCAGGCATAACATTTCTGCTCTTATCAGAAATGACTGAACACTAACATAAAAAAAAAAAAACAAGGCCACCAACGATGACCCCTCCAGTGAGAGAGCAAACAAGATCCAAGATGACAGTAAAGTCTGATTTATCATAAACAATGAAAAATAACAATACTGTGCATTTCCAGAAACACGCGACTCGTTTTTAAAGGAACGCAATGCACCACGAACACCGTAACTCCGGATGATTAACCGTCAAAGCTGCCGTCGGCCAAAAAATAAAATAAAATAATAATACTAATAAAAAAAAGCCCTCCATTTTCACCCCGGCAAGCGCGGCGCAGGCCGAGGCCAGGCCTGGCGCCCTCGCAGGCCGCTGCCCGCCCCGGCGGCCCGCGCCCGCAGCAGGTGCGCCGCCGACGCCCCCTAATGACACCGCGCCACATCCATTCCCTCTCCCCGAGCTCCATCCAAACAGGATCACCGCACACC
>VZTL01034633.1:28321-48881 GCA_013400535.1 Scopus umbretta | reverse complement strand
GGTCCAGCCAGGGCCACCCCACCGCACTGCGTAATGGTTTCTGTCAGTGTCTCACCAGTGCTTGACAAACAATTTTACATTTAGCTCGCGCGGTTGCTCATTTTGTGCGTCAGGTTTACGCAGTCGGCTCGTGTACTTTCACACATAGAGCTGAATTCCGATTTTCAGTAGAGTTAGCAGTGGGGCAGAGCTTGGGGGCAGTCGCTTTGAACTGGAGCGCTCTGAGTGACCCGTCCTGTGGTGTCTGCGTCGTTTTAAAGGTAGGAAATGGTGCAGATATTCTCTGTCACTGAATTCAGCCTGGGCAGCAAGGACAAGTATTAACTGCCTGCGACGAGGGTGAGCATTCAGTGGTCGCTTTTGTAGCCAGGCAGTGATAAACATCTTTGTTAACTGTCTTTTAACAGTGGGCTGCTCCAGCTCTAGGACTTTTTTTCTTTTTTCCCCCGATATTGCTGAAGAGGAAAGTACAGAGGCAGGAGTGAATTACAAGTTAGTGCTTCAGATTTCTGCAGTCCTGTTCTTGAATTTATTCTGTTAGTTGATTTTGCTTTTTGGGAGGTGCTTCTTGGGTACTGATAGGGTGTGTAATAGGATGCACGTAATAAAATTGTATTTATTTCGAGCGGCAGTAGTCTGTTTCGTAAGTTGTTGCAGGTTTGAAGGAAAACAAGGAGCAATTAATCTGATTTGATTTTTCAAGCTGTCATAATGTGTGTAGTTGATTTGGTATTTCTAGGGAAGAAGTCTGACTTACATCAAACTGGAATTTCTCGTATTTGGGGTCTGGAATTTATGTTGCTTCTTTCAGTGTAGTTGGACCAGCAGGGATGGAGGGTCCGGCTTAGATGCGGTTCGTTCCATGCTTCGCGTCCTGCTGAGCTGGGCTTCCAAGGAGATCAAGGTGTTCTGGGCACAGCTTGCTGTAATTCATTCTCCTCCTCTTGGTGTCTTGCTGCTAACCCGTGCTTTATGCTCCACGTTCAGATTGCGTGACGTGGCTGTGGTTTTGTGCTGGCGCCGGCTGGGATGGAGGTAACTGTGTTCGCTAAACCAGGGCTGGTCACACACCCGCGTTGTGGCTGCCGCTCACCAGGGCTTGCACCGTGTCCGGGCTTTTATGTTTTCGATCTCTGTGCCCCCAAGAGTAGGCTGGGAGGGGACACAGATGGGACAGCCGACCCGAACCGGCCAAAGGGACGTTCCATACCGTGTAGCGTCGTGCTCGGCAGTATAAATGGGGTGGAGGAAGAAAGAGGGAGAGTTTTGGCTTCCAAGGTGGCTGTTGCTTGGAGCCCGGCTGGGCACCGGTCCGCCCGCGGGAGCTGGTGAGCGGCAGCCTTTGCTTGCCTCCCCCCGCTTCACTTTTCAGACCATCTCTATCTCATCCCATGAGCTTTATTTAGCACTTTCCCTCTCCCTGTCCCGCTGGGGAAGAGGGTGCGTGTGAGAGCGAGCGGCTGCGTGGGTGCTCGGCTGCTGGCCGGGGTCGGCCCTCTGCACGTTTAGAGTCACACTGCTGTCAGTGCAAGCGGGGCGATCCCTCTGGGCTTCCCGGGCTTGCCGGTGCTCGATCCTTGTGGCCTGAAGATGTTGGCTGTGGGTCAGTATTTGATTAGCCGTAGTACCGGTCCCTGCAGTATGCCTGGGTTCTCAAAGCGTCGTGGTATTGAAATGCAATCTTTACTTGACTGCTCTGTAATTAGCACGTATCCAGAAAATTCAGTACCATTTATAGAGAGAAATCAGCAGAAAATTATCCTTTCAACGACTGTGCGAGACTAAACCTCCAGATGAAGCCTTCTCTTGTGACCAGAGAAAACAGCTTCCACGTTCTTACGAGGTCTCGTTGTCAGACCTGTCTCTTAAGCCTCCTGTTTTGCTTGTGATTGATTTTTGTATCGTATAGCTGACTTAAAGGTGTTCCTGTTGTCGCCAGACAGCTGGCCGCGGAAATGGTACAGCTTCAAGGCGCAGGTACCGTTTTGTCTCACCTTCAATGCATAGAGCTTGAGCTCAGCGGTATTGCTGGTCAGTGCTGCGTTTCCCTTTTTCTCCTATTTGCCTCTAATCTGCTGGTACCCACTGCTTTTGCCTGTTGCTTCCTGTACCTGGGAGAGAGAGGAGTTTTCGACATTTTTTTATTGGCTTGCCTCCAGATCGGTTTAGTGAATTGTCAGCTCTGTTAACATCCCTCTCGGGGACCCTTTGGTTGGGTGACGTTAGCTTTGCACGAGACTCTGCAAGCAGGCTAGAGAGAGTTGAAAAACGCAAACCAATGATTTTTTGCTAAAGGTGCACGGAGGATTTAACAGACTGCTAGTCTAAGCATTAGCACCGCCCTGTTTTTCCTCTTGAATCCTTGAGCTGCGAATGGCACCTCTCTGGCTCTGCCTGTAATCCCCTCTCTGCCTTTTTTTTTATTTTAAACTCTCTCGGCAGACTGTACCAGAAACTCTTCCCTGCAGCTCTGGCGGTTTTCTCTGCAGGCTGGCCAAGGTTAGGCAGCTGGGCTGCACCAGCGGTGGGCCTTGGATCCCTGAAACGCAGGCAGCTGGCTCTCTGGGGAGGGAGGAAGGTTATAGGGAGAGCGGGGAAAGCTCATCCTACCTGTATCCTCGAGCTGGGGGAGGCGCGAGACCGTCCTGTGCTCCCCACATCAGCAGCTGTTGTCCTTGAGGCCCTCCAGCGTCTAAGCAGGTAGCCAGAACTTTTAATTTATCTGCCCATATTGGGAAGCTTTGCAAAACAGGACTGATGAAGTTGAGGGGAAAGCAAGAAGGGTATCATTTGGCTTTTCTGCGATACTCTGAAATTTTAAGTTTCAAGGACTAACTTTTCCAGGAGTCAGGTGAGGACAGCGGTCTTTGGGGAATTCCGCCTATTTTTCATTCAGTTAGGATGAAGCATCAGCAAGGTGCTTGGTCACTGCTGTCAGGCTAGTCGGGATGTCACCGCACCACTCTCCTCNGGGCGGTGCTAGCTTGCCGACAGGGGCTAAACCACGACACCGGGGTTCGAGGCTGGGGTGGGAGCGTGCCTGACGGCAGCGTGCTGGTGATGGAGCGGGCGACGCCGCCTGGAAACCTCCAGCCGAGGGGGAAAGGTTCTTCCCGTTGGAGTTACGGTTTGCTGCTGCACAGATCCCCTGGGTGTTTCCTTCAGTTTGCAAACCAGCGTGTTTATTTTTAAAATGTGCTCTACTGATACATTTCTTTCTTGTTCTTGTTATGGGTGGCTTTGATATCGTTCTCTCTGCAACTACTTTCCAAATCAATGTGCTGAGGGGGTTTTTTTGCCCTCCGGTGATGAGAGTTCCAGAGAAGAGCAAAACTGAAAGGATAAGAGATTACTTTGTGGGTGTTTGCTTAATAGTCTGGAAATGGTCTTGAAGGAACTTGGCCTAACATGCAGTTACCATTTAAATACGATTTAATTGACTGAGGGAGGGGGGGATGTGGCGTAAGGAGTCCTGGACTGGAGGCCAGAGTTCTGGGATTGTTGTCTGGTGGGAATCTCTTCTGTGTGATGGCTTGCTGTGCTTTCATAATGGAGAAGAGGTACGGGTAGTGTTTTTGTAGCTACCTGCTTTCTCCTTGGCCTGACTTCAGTTTGTACTTAGTTAAAATGAAATAGTTGCCAATAGAACTTAAAAAGAATGCTTAACATACAGATAGTAGCAAGTTATAGGAATTTGGCCATAAAATCTGAGTCTCCTGCAGCTTGTACATGGTTCACCTCTCAGCTGTGTGTTGTTTTGATTTTTTGAGTTGTGGTTCTCAAGCTTCAGAACTTCAGTCCTTGTGGGTGACAAAGATGAGCGAGGCGCCTCCGCTTGCTTGAAAGACTTTTGTTTAGGGTCAACTCAAGTGAGGTTTGAAAACAAAAGCTGTGACGGAGTTAGCGTCGGTGAGACAAGAACCTCGACACTGCAGAAATACAAGCATGCAAGTTCAGAAACAACTAGGAATGCCTGCAAGGCCTATTATAGTTATGCTTAGTGAAAACCTACTGGTAAAACTCACTCAAACCTAACGTATCGCTGCAGGAAGAATGAAACCGCAGGTTATCCAGCTTCGGGAGAGGGCAGACTGACACGGGGTGGAGAGGGGACTTCTTGGGATCCCTCTGGCTGTGCTGACGGTGCCGTTTTGGAGAGCTGTAAACGCGGGCAGAGCTGGGCAGAAGAGGCACCTGGCTTTGAGCGTGCTGCGAGAATGCATTTCCAAAACTCTGTGGTATTTCATTCGTTGTTAGTGTGAGCATCACTTTGTCTTGTTCTCCCTGCATCTTTGTACATTCCTTTACTGCCTTACAGGATTGCGGTCTCGGTGGTTTCAGCTGAAGTAAAAGATGGCCGTTTCCATTGCCATTGCTGTTTTTTTGTGCTTGTATGTAGATGGTTGCAGCTTCTGTATGATTTTACACCTTTCTGTTTACAGTTGTTTCAATATAAGATCTTGCTTTTAACATCTGGGAAAACTGGAATTTTGGAGCCACGGAATTCAGATATTGTCACGCCCTTTGAATGCTTTCAGGGTATAGTAGTTTGCCCATGAGAATGGTCATGGGAGCGTCCCTCCTGGAAGCTGTTCTGCTGCCTTCAGATGGATTCCACCATGACTTGGCATCCAAGTTGTAACTGTTTTGAATTCTCTGCGTGATGGTTTCGCTTACAATGCGTACCTCATAAATGTTTGGAGGGGGTTTTAATACTTTGGCTTATTGCTTCCAAAATAGCTCTATTTGTAAATAAATCCAAACTATGTTGTCATTAAGAACTGAAATGTGAAGTTTTAGGACATGCTGTCGAAAGAGTGTCGTCACTACCTATGTTATCTGTGACGTTGAACTTGGTGGGTAAAGCTCATTTACTTAATTATCTGTTACCTGTTCACTGCATATTAAGGTTTTATCCAGCGAAAGAAAATGGTTTTGTTCAACAGAATCTCAAATTCAAAAGTACCATTTGAACTGGCATTAAAATACTGTTTTGTGACATCAGTTGTTTTTCTCACCGGTTATAGAATCCACTGCGTAAAGTAGGTGAAAAGATAAAATAATCTAATACTTGTCTTTTAACTTTCAGCTTTGTGTTATTCTTGGAAAGTTTCGCACCACTTGTGAATTCCTTGAACCTTGGCATTGCAAGCCCACTTCTGTTGGGCCCTCCTCCTTTACAGCTTGCACAAATTAAGACGCAGTTGGCTCTTCAGCAATTGACCTCAGTTGCTACCAACAGTTCTGCACCTCCTTATGCTTGGTTAAATCAGGCATTTCTGAAAAGCGCAATGTTTAGCCCTAGAGGAACTTTACCTCAGCGGCCGAGAGGACCTAATCCATCTGGCACAAAGCCTCCAGGATCCTTTAGGGGAGGAGGCACGGCAGGTCTTCAGAGAAAGCCTGCACCTGGAACACCCCAAGGAATGTCACAAAGATTTTCAGGACAGGAAACCTTTCAGTGGACGGGTTCACAGAGGATAAACGTTCGGGTAACTCTGCACAGGACTGATCCCAGGCGGGTAAAGGAGAAGACGAACCTACACCAGGAGCAGAAGGGAGAGCCTCGCGCAAGTTGCTGGGACAATAGCCAGTGCTCAGCCGGGACAACTGGGCAAAAGCCATCGGCCTCGGCGCGGATCTCGGAGCAGAATTCAACTGCCCAGAACCGCTACACACCAGAAAGCGCTTCCAGTATTTTAGCGAGTTTCGGGCTGTCTAATGAAGATCTGGAGGAACTCAGTCGCTATCCAGATGATCAGTTAACGCCTGAAAACATGCCGCTAATCTTAAGAGAAATACGGATTCGTAAGATGGGTCATTCTTTATCTGGTTTACAGTCTCAGAGCAGAGCAGAAGAAACGATGGGTGGTACGAGTGGTGTAGCAGTCAAGAGCAAAGTGATTGATTATGGGCACGCGAGCAAATACGGTTACACTGAAGATCCTCTTGAAGTGCGTGCTTATAATCCTGAAGTGCTGACCGAAGATCCTCTCGAAGCACGTGTCTATAATCCGGAAGCGTCGAGCGGAGAGAACAGGGAAGACTTCCAACGAGAGCAGAACATGTCAATGGGTGTCCCACCATCTAGCGTGACGTGTAACCCGGTGTTTCCAGTTGAAGATTTAATAAAACCGACGGGGTTCCAGAACGATTCCTCAAATACTCGATCGTTTTTTCCGGCTGAGACCCCGGGAAAGGTGTCCGGTTTGTGCGCAACATCCGCTGGACTCCCCGTGGTGAAATCTGTATCCCAGCCTGCGATGCCGCCCGTCATGCCGCCTATGATGCCGCCTATGATGCCAGCCTTGGCGCAGCCCATGATGCCACCTGTCATGCCGCCTCTCGTCCAGCAGTCCATGACCCAGCACGTCATGCCCCCGATGACCCAGCCACCCTTTTCAGCTGACCTTCTTGCAGCTATAAGCCAGCGCGAAAGAATTCCCCATGAATCTGGGACAAGCCAGTCTAACGCCCAGAGCGGCTCAGGAGCAGGACAGAAGCCCTTCCAGACGCAGGCTGAGGGGCCAATTAAATCGCCTTTTGGCATCGTGAAAGCATCGTGGCTTCCAGTGTTTCTGCAGTCCGATGCCCAGAAGATAAAAAGATTGCCCACTCCGTCAATGATGAATGACTACTATGCTACATCTCCAAGAATATTTCCACATATGTGTTCTCTGTGTAACATTGAATGCACTCATATGAAGGTGAGTGTCTTTCAAAGATTATTGCATAAACTTGTACTCGGCATCTTACCTGCTGCACTGTTTCGTGAACTAATTTTTTACTGTGCATTAACTGAATCGTGATGCTGTTCGCCAGTTTGCGTGCTTACATGCAAGTTTCGAAATGCTAGAAACAGCGCTGGTAAATTATTGTAACTGCTGCACAGCGTGTTCTGTTCCAAATTGCATTTCAAGGTTGCCATACGCATTGATTTTTATTTCTGTTGTAATATTAAAAATCGTTCATGTCTTCTGCAGTGGGTGTCAAATGACAAAAGAAACCCTTTATCAGTGGAGTAAAATACTAACGTCATCTGGGTGACTAAAATGTGTGCAAAAATTGTATGCTGAGTCTCGGTAGGATAGATGAGATGTTCATGTATTCGAGCCCCCCCTCCTGCAAAGTCTGCATTAAAACAAAGCAGCCTATTTATCTGCAAAAATTTAATCTTCCAAATGTGGTCTATGTGACGTTGGCTGTTCCAGAGGCTGAAGACTAGCTCTGAGGGACGCACAAAATGCTTTCATTCATCTGACTGAGCTTTCAGCTATGAAGCAAATAACAGTTTCAGCTCTTGAAGGAAGAAAAGGAAGGAACTGGTGAATACTGGGAGAGAGAAAAGCATTCTGAAAGCTGTGGATTTTTCTTGAAAGACCTAGGCTTGATACATCAAAAATACAGGAGAATGTAATTTAAAAAAATTGAATAATTCATTGCTAGTTTCGTGTGTTTAAATTTAAAATAGTCTTCAACCAACGCGTGCAAAGCCTGCGGGGGAGTGCTGTTTTGCAATTTGGCAAAGTCATGCAAGGTTGCTAGGCCCTGTCTGTGCCGCGTATTAAAAAAGCGGAGGAATCGTTAGGCTGGTGACAGCGGCATTAGGGGCTTCAGAATAAAAATGAATTTTCACGTACTTTTACGCTGGAAGCACTGAAGGCCAGGGAGAAGTGCGGCTCTTTGGGCAGACTTGAAAACTTAAAGGGAAGTTTGATTTCAAATAAAAATGTGTAAGATTGAACAGGGCAGCAAATTTGGCTTTGTGTTCATGAATGGGTGAAGCACTTTGGAAAAGTGTGATCTCTTTAAATGTGAATTATTCAGTCGCTTACTGGTGCTTTCTAATATTAAACACATGTTTTTACTAAAAAATACTTCTTGACAAATTAGCTATGAAGTTTTCTGGGGAGATGAAAGGTTCTACCTTCTTGCCCTAATGGCACTGCGGTGTAGCATGTGTTCTCCAGACATTCTGACCCGACTGCAACTACGCAGCCTTTTCTCCCTGTCATGGCTGCTTCTAGCTCTGGCATATATTAACTTTATTCTGAAAAGGTTGGGGTTTTTTTTCCCTTTATGTACACCTGCTGCTGCGTAGGCAGTTCAGACTGTTTTGAGACCTCACGGGGCAAGCCATGTTTAGACAGCAGTGTTGCAAAATAAGCCAGAGAGTTAGGGTTGGTGGTGTTTGTTTTTTTTTTTTTTAAACTGCAAAAAATAAAAGTTTGTGTCAAGAAATGTCAGTCTTGTGTATTTGTGAATTCTAAAGAATGAAGAATTCCTCTTACTTTCAGTTTTACAAATAAAATTGTCGTCTTTGTCTCAATTGCACGCTTAAAGATGACCTAGGCGTTCAGGGTTTTTTTTGTCTTGAAAGTTGTGCTCAGTGTTCTAGAGGAAGCATAGGAAGCAGCACCTTCAAACCGAAAGAGGAGTGATGGGGAAATGACATGGTAGAAATTGATAGCCATGTGTGGTATGACTTGCACTAGGAAACGGTTGTTTCACACCGAGCATAGATACTGTTCGCCACAGTGTTGTGAAATCTTAGTTGAAAAATAACCAAAAAGAATTTTCTTTCATGGAAGAAAATCCTTCAGAGGCTTTGCAAAGACCCTCTTGACAGCTCAAGAGGACCTTGATGAGCAGTGGGAGAAGAGGTGCTAGGGAAGCCAGATGGACCTTTGGTCTCCCCCGCACGCCTGTAGATGAGCTGGCTCTTCAGAGCTATTTTTAGGTCCGAGTGATCAGACATGATGATTTCTGGTGGTGTAGTACCACGTTGTAACAAGCAGTTGAAGAACGCTGTGTTACCCACAGATGTCTTTGTAACGTGGCAAATTGGAAAGAAGGTGGGCAAGCGAAGCGGGTAATGTGAAAAAAGAATGGATGAAGATGATGAAGGATACCGAATGAGGAAAACCTTCTCTTTATCCAACGCTTGGAGATACTGGATATCTGAAAAACAAAGTTTCAGTGATGTTAAAGTGATGGATTTCAAGTTCAGATTTTTTATGGCAATGAGCTGTCTTTTTTTGTAGATTCTTTTAATCCAGTCTTGTACTGAAGTACAGACTCATCTGGGATTCATTTCCTTGCCAGGGTTGAAGCAGAAGCCGCATTGCCTATCGGAAGAGAATTCAAGTGTGTTACCTGGCATTAGTTTATTAAAATGACGGGATTACGGCTGGATGCGAGCCCCAGCCCCTGTTCCCGGAGAGTCAGCCTGAAGCCGTGGTGACCGTTAGCGGCTAAAACTTCGTATTTGCATCATCTGAACTGTATCCCCCTTGTTCTTTCCACTTAGCTTTCCCATAAAAGCAGCGAAACACGGGCTGAGGTTTGGCTTGGAGTGACAAATGCTTCTGCTCTTCCCCAGAGCATCCGATCGGTTCTCCCCATAGGTCTTTCTTCTTCAATATCGAACTTGCTCTATTAATGAGGTCTGATGAAATCAAAGCTGGTCTTGAGAGAGATGTCTGCAGTATGCCAAAATAGAGAGTTCTGTTTTGAGTATCGTACAGCTAAGCAAGTAAATGTATTTTCCAGTTCTTTTGTAATCTGAGAAGAATCCTGAACACCTCTTCTACAGGACTGTTTCTGTGTATTCAGAGGTGGGGTTTTTTTTTGCTAATACACTGTTCAGAAGTCAAAAGGTAAAATATCTTCCACCTGGCATAGCTATTGTAGGTCTGTCTGTGAAAAAAGAAAAAAAAAAGTTTGTTTTTTTTAGCTTTGAAACTTTTTTTGTAAGGCTCTGACAGGCTGCTTGGCTGTCTAAAATATTGCGGGTTTGTGGTACATGGTGATTACCATGGACTTGAAAGCTGGTTGTTATTGGAGCAGCGTCAGAAATGTGAAAGATTTGTCCTTATTTTTATCTTGTGCTGGGAAGGCTTCTGTAGCTTTGTCAGCGTTGGCTGTACACCACACTGTGTTAGAAGAAAAGGTATACAAGCAAGGCGGGCGCTTTGAGCTTTAACAAATGAATTTGGAAAATAAGTTGACGCTAAGGTGACTTGCTGGTCAGGAAGGTGCTCTCGAAAATTTGTGCATTTGTGTCCTGCAACGGTTTTTCAGGGAAGGGTGCCCAATTCTGCCCTTAGTTAGATGGAACCTTACTTCAGTGTTGTCTTCTTTCAAATGTATTTACAAAACCCCCAACGTATTGAAACATTTTATAAATATTTCGCAGAGCAGCTTCATTTTTTACTTGAAATTGTGGATGTATTGGCATAGTAAAGTGTGATTTCTCTGTCTTCGAACACATGTCACTTCTGGAACAAAGTAGGCTTGCAATATTGCCAGAACGAGGGACCGTATTTACCGTGCGTGACAATTTTTGTTTTCTAGCTTAAATAGATTTTAAGTGAGGGTGATGCCTTCTTGGGCGTTAAACTGCGTGGGGACTCACCGTCTTCCACAGAGAACTGCACTCAGGATCCCTTCGCTGGAGTAAGGGGACAAAGCGGGGTCTGCTCCATTTTGCTCCTGGTTTTCCTGCGCCAATCCTTGCTGCGAAAGCGGCGCAAAGGAGCGCAGGCGCTGTCCCTGCCTCTTGCGGCTGGCGGAAGAGGCGAGCTGGGAGACTGGAGACGCTGCGCTCCGCCAGCTGCTGCTTCGGGACCTTTTTGGTGGCGATCCACAAGGAACGGGAGGCTTGCCAGCCGCACGGCCTTCGCTAGCAAAGGCGCTCGTCCCGGGGGGCCCTCGGGTTGGGGAGCGGCGGTGCTGCTGCTGTGGCAGACTGGCTGCACGTTCTTACCCCCTTCCAGGACGTGGTGGAGTGCTTGTGCTGGGAAGGGATCCTGCCCTTTTGGGGGGAAGGATCCCTCTTTGGGGGCAGGCTTGCCAGAGGGAGCGATATGTTTCTGAAGACCGAGAAGGGCAAGGAATTAGTCAAAGAGGAGGAATACGCATAAATCGAGACTCCTGTAATTCTGTGAAATGCAAGAGGGCCTTGGCGTAACGAAGACTTGAAGAAGAGAAGAATGTTGTGTTTGTTAGGGAGGAGAATATCTCTTTGTAGGCCTGCCAGTCTCGTTAACGCTCGTTGGACCGGTAGCTAAAGACGCTTGGAAGCAAAATGGCCTCCCTCGGCCCTCGCGGACACTGCGGGCGCTTTCTTCATTGGGGACCGCGGAAGCGGGATGCTCGAAGCCCAATTTCCTTTCATTTCCACAGGCTAATTTGGTTTAGCCCTGGAGTAATAGTTTTTCTTTTTCCCGTCAAACTTGAAGACTGGAGAAAAATAGCGTTCTTAAGAACGGGGTTGCTTGGTAATGGCACGTTATCAGGGGGAAAAGGAACGCGTGTAACGGTGAATTGCTTGCTCTCTCCTTGTGTGCATGCTGCGTGCTCTGTTACCAGCCTGCTCGTCAACTCTGAAAGTCGGTTCGACTCGCGAGGCTAAGGCAGGGGGTCTGCTGAGTAATATTGTTCTGACTTTCTGTGAACACGTACAACGTTTTTATGGACACAGCTAGTAAAATCTTCCGATGCCTTTCTGAGATTGGTTAGCCAGTATATCTGTTTCTTCAGGAAATGATGCCAAGTCTTGCGTTTAAAATGTGTTTTAATGCCTTTAAAACCCATGGGTTTTATATGGGGAGTATAACTAGTTTGGGTAGCTCTCCCGTAGCATGTTCTGGTGTTGACAGGCTGATACGGTAAGCGCAAGGAGCAGCTGCTTTCACCACGTTCTCTGTGCTGCCAAAATAAACAAAACTAACTGTGCCCTCCTCACATTAATTTCTCCATCTCATAGGCTTTGAGTAAACCATCACGAGCTTTTCTTTTAACCCGTGTGTTCAGCATTTCTGTCAATAAACACGAGAGTTTGATACTGCCAAGTATGCATTTTATAATCTTTTGTGTTATAAACCAGCATGCGCTTAGAAAAAGTCACACGTAGTTTCGCAGCTGCAGATTATTTTATGAAGCCTTGCCTGTCAGTTGCATTATTAAGCCGCTGTTGCCTATTTTGAAATATTAAAGCAGCTAGAAGTTGTTTTTATAAGGACGCTTAGTAATTATCATTGATGACATACGATACCTTACAGCTTCAGACCATGCACTGTCTCCTCTCAGCAGCAAACTGACTCCAGCAGTTGCTTTTGCTAGCAGGTCAGTTTACTTTCATCATCATCATCATCATAACAACAACAACAATAATAATATAGTAAAGTCTTCAGGCATAGTTTTCCATGCTGGGGACTGATCCTGTGGTTACAGTTAAACCTGTGCTTAAGTATTTTTCAAGATCGAGGGCTTGAATTGTACTTCTGGATTTGTCTCGTGCTTAACCCATCAGTTATTCCCAAGTAAAACTTGTTAAGGTTTTTTTAATATACAAAAAAAAAAAAAAATCTGTGCGTGTGCGTGAAAAATTTCCTCAGACTTTTTGACTGACCTTTAGTTGTAACGTTATTAGGAGTGAATGTTCTTGAGCTTAAGGCATGAAAAGTCATGCCTCTGTAGAAATGATTCTTGGCTTAAGGATACCATGTTGTGTCGGGTTCTCTGATTTATTCAGCTTTAATTTGTTGTGTGTGTGCTCATCAGTCTGACAATCTGTGAAGACTGCTAATAGTTTTCTTTCTTTTAATATAGCCGGCTGTTGGATCAACTTTTTGCATTGGAAGTGTGGTGACAAGAACCCAGTGTGTTGCTGGAAGTAACAGACTCATTTCATACGATGCATTTTGTTCAACTTCCACTTAGGTTCCTTTGTGTTCTTTAACAGCCTTTGATAATCATTAAGTTTTTCCATCTTTTGCATAAAGTAATAATTTGACGTGAGAAATTTGACCTTGACATAAGATCGTTTGTTAGGTAAAATTCGACAGACGCTAAAATATGACAACATGTGACGAGAAGTTGTGGTCAAACGCTAACATTTTGCACACTAACTGAACCTCTCTGGATGTCTTTTCTCCAATTAGGACTGGATTCTGCATCAGAACACTCCTTCTCACATTGAAAGCTGCCGCCAGTTACGTCAACAGTAAGGAATCTGTTTCAAAAGTTCACTTAGTGTAAAAATGCGTTTTCTGTGCATGCACGTAGTCTGGGAAAATGTACTTGTCCGATTTCCGTTGTGAGGATTGTCTGTAGCTGAGCGCTATTCTAAATTGGCTTTAGACCATTAGGTTAAAAGATGAACTGACACTTGGTGCTTCTGGAGTCCTGAAGGGGAACGTTCATCTGTAAAAGCTACTGCATGTAAGCAAAAATTGTGTTCAGGTGGCAAATTTAGCTTTTTCACTGACGGTCATATTTTTAACATTTAACAGATACCCTGACTGGAACCCTGAGTCTCAGTCTTCAAAGAGGTAACTGCTTTTTGATTACAGGTTGTTTTAATTTATTGCTATTATAAATGTGGTAATCGGTGCAATCAATTTTCCTGTTTTGCTCACTGGCAAGCCCTGGTAGTGGTGTCACATTGTCGTTGTAAAATTGCGTGGGGTGTTTTTGTGGGTTTCGTGCTAAGTTTGTTTAATAACTCGAGGGGCATAGTATCTAAAATTCTTTCGCAAGGATGAGAGTAAAGTCCGTAGAGGAGTCTGAATACTGGTATTGTCCGCAGTCTCCCTTTGCACCCTTCCTCTAACCGTGCTTCAGTCAGTCGTAAGTTGTTGGCTGTGATGGAATAGTAACCGAGCGAGACTGAGCAGTGTTAGATCACTGATTAAGCTGCCTGAGTGATTTCTGACTTTTAATCTTTTTTCCAGTTAAGCCGCTCTTGTTTGCAGCTTGAAACCTGTTTGACAATAGGCGTGCTAGTGTTAGCTCTTATTTCACAGACTCTTCAGGCCATAGGTCCCCTGGGGAGCTACGTGGTCACAACTTGAGAAAACACTGGAATTCATGAACTCATGTCTGTTCTGTCCTTGAAAATTATGCTGTTTACTCTTACATTTTTAAAAACACACCCTGTGGGCTAATTCTACTTGAATCTCAGCAGGATTGGATTATTGTACTGGTTCAATGTTTGTACGTATTTCAACTTGCATACAAATAGGAACGATAGGACTTTAATTTTTTGCTAGATTTTCCTGTGACTTTCTGTTCATTAGTTTGACATACTTCCTGAGAAGCTAACTATTCAGTCTAAAAAAAAGAATAAATTAAAAAGCTGGTTATGTAGGTCAGGTTAATTTGCAGAGTGCATCTGAGGTCTCTCCGTGTTAATAAAGAAGGAGAAATAAAACTTTAAAGAGAGAAATACAACAAATGAACTTTTGAAACTTTCACAAAGCCAGTCGTGACATTTTAAACCTTCCCGCTGAAATTGCTGTCGAGCGCTGCTGATGTTACACACAGCCCAGGCGGAGGAAGCTGCTGGTAGCTGGAGGAACTTCATAAACCGGCACAGTGTTTAATGGCACTTCTTGTGCGGGAGGGGTCTTCTCTGCTGGCAGGTGGGGCAAGAGTTGTCTTTCAGGGTGGTGCTTTCTTAAATCCTTCCTGACGACAGCACGTCTCCATCTGGGAGAGTTGGAATACAGCTGTTGGCTCTCAGGGATCGCAGATGTCCAGAGCTGCCGGGCGCAGTCTCCGGGCAAGGTCGATGAGCTTGCTGTGCACTGTTACCGCTCCGGTAAATCACTTGACAGTGTTTGCTTTTCATAAATTGGGCTGGTTTGTTTATACATTTTTATGAGGCACAGGAGTAACGGGTTTTATGTGGCTTCTTAATGATGTTTGACACTTGCTAGTTAAGTAACGCTGTGAGACGTCGCTACGCGGGGTGGCTTGGAGGAACATTTAGGAGACCTGAGGGTTGTTCAGCTGTCCTCATCTAGCTGCTGGCCAAAAAGTTCGGGCAGCAGCTGCCTCGGTTGTTTGTCATCCCCTTCTGTCTGCCAGTTGTCAGTCCTCTCTCCTTAACACGTTTCATCTCAGAGGAACTTTGTCTGTTCAACGTCTTAAACAGTAATAATAGGGCTCGACGTGGAGATTCGTGAAGTGCCGATGCTGTAGATCACCCTTAACAAATTTAGACACCTTTCAGTTGAAACGTGAACCTCTCTTCCATGTTGCAATAAAAGACGTGTGTATTTGAGTTGTCCAGCATATAGTCTTCCCAGTAAGTCTAGGTGTACTGGGCATACGTGCCGTGTCGGTTTTTGCCCTGTGTTTCTTTTAGTTGTGCTACTATAATTACTAGTGAGTGAGCTGAAAGATAGGCTACCTCAGTGGCTTCCTTCAGTTTCAGAGCTCAAAGGTGCTATGTCTCCTCTACACGGTTTTGAGTGCTGGTGCCGTGTATCTTTGGCATCAAAGAATTTGGTATGGGCTAAACAATTGGAAGTCTTTGGCCGTAACACACTGAACATACTGGCCTGCCACCTGCCAAGCTCATCAAAAATATTCTGGATAAATAAACCTATACTCAGTGCATTTTCAAGGTTTTCCCTGTTACTCCTGTGATCTGTCCTGTCAGGGTTTTCCTATGCCTGACTACTACTGTGCCTCTCAGGGGGACTATTTCGCTGTGGATCTCTTCACTGTTACTTCTTTCCATGTTCTTCATCAATTTGACATCTCTAGGTAGCATAAGTATGCAGGGGATGTATATTTATGTAGTCCTCTCAAATCTTTCAGTCTCAGTCAGTCTTTTAGACATAATGTCTCCAGGTTGCTTACTTCCAAATTAAATTTTGAAGAAGCAAGGAAAGTATCTTAATTCATTGTTTTTTCATGTATCCTTTTCCTCTTCCTATTATTTTTTCATAGCGCCGCAGCTTGCAACTTCAGTTTTCTTTGCTTTTTCTTTCTCTTGTTCCATGCAGGTTTTTCTTTCCTGCTTGCTTCTTTTCAGTTCTGCCTACCTATCCTAAATTCATACAGCAAACACGTTACCAGTATGTAAAATAGGTTTGTTAACAAATTAGACTCAAAAATTGTGGTTCTTTTTTGCAGAAAGTCTGTTTCAGCAGACTCGGGTTAATTATTCTGTTCTGCCTTGTCAAAACTCATTATGTGCCTCTATTCTGTTAGAAATGCTGGTGACAGGAAAGAAAACCAGACCCCGAAGCGTCGTTCCAACTCCGCCAGTCCCAGTCCTAGACGTTCGAGGGTCGCAAGCTCTGGCTATGTTCTTCGCCGGTCACGATCGAGATCCAGGAGCCCTGGCCGCTTCAGGCCGACAAGGCCGAGAAGTCGAAGCCCGCGGCAGATGCGGCGACGTAGCCCCAGACACAGGTCAAGGTCACCGCAGCGATCGAGAAATCCACTGAGAACTAGTCCGCGACCGCAGAGATCTTCCAGTAATGATTGGTCATCAAGGAGGTCAACCCGATCGCAAGGTAAAGGGTGGATGCGCGCTTGCCAAATGGAAACTTCCTTTAATTTCAGGAAGACTGAGTTGATTGCAAGAGGTTTATCTGTCCAGGTGTCATCAAGGCACTTTTCATAGCAAAATTCCGTTTTTAGAAACAACTTTTCCTTCTGCTGTTGCTTTGCGAGAAGTATGCTTAGAAGGAAATGGGCATTCTAAACGGTGTGAAGTCTTCCTTACCTAGCGTCAGGAGCTGGTTAATCGTATCAAATAACGGCTGAACAAGTGTCAGTTCCAAGCGTGCTCACTTCTTAATCCAGTAGGGATAGTCAAGAATTGAAAACAGCTGAAGGTTCTTCTCCCTTCCGCATCAAAAAAATGTAGTTCTGCAAAGGCAGCATAGATGGGGAGAAAGAAGATGCAATGCTTGGAAACTGCATTGAATGGAGGCGCGTTGTACAAGGAAAGCGTAGTGTCCTGAAATAATTCTGTTGAGATAAGAGCGTGGTACGTGACAGGCTTTCAGTGAAACATCCTTTGTAACCATTAAGTTGGCTGCACCATTTTGTAACTCTCCATTCAGCTTATTTCCTCCAGCCGGCAGTTCTAGGAAATCTTATGTAAACTCAGTCAGTTCCATGTAGTTAATTTTGAGCTCAGTCTCTGGCTGAAATACAAGTTTGTTTAGAGTTTTTAAATTGTGAAGAGAAAAAAAAATAGGGGAATTTTAAAAGGATGATTCCCCCTGCCCCTTTGATCCGTATACTGTGGCTGTGTTGTTTTTGTGTTTTCAGAAGATGAGGTACTGAGCTCTTGCGGGAAAGAAGTCGCAGTGAAAAGTTGTGAAGGGACAGGCACTTTCAAAGAGATACTAAGTGTAAAAAGCAAGCCATTCTAATGTAGAAGAATGAGGGGAAGAGGCAATTAAATGGAAATTTTCCCCAGAAAGAAAGCATACAGGAAATTAATGTTGTTATCAGATCGTTAAAGAATACTTTAAAACATCAGTCTGTAGGACGAAGAGCAAGACAGAGAAGGATGCAGAATTTAGCAGAAGGCATGGAGACAGTAAGTACTGCTGTGCATCAGTATGTGGGAGGATGACCGAAGTCTTGAAAACTTCTTTTCTTTTCTTACATTCTCTGACATATGAAATTAAACGATCATTCTTTTGCCCCAGCCATTAGGATTTTTGTGGACATCATTGCCAGTGTCGCATTGTCGGTCTGACTAAAACTGTCAGGTTACACGACAAGACAGTGAAAATAGCACGGAGGTTTATTATTATTTATAGGCCATCTCTGCTAGGGTGTGATTAAGGTTCTCTAACTTCAGCGAGTCTCAAGATTGAATCAGGAGTGGGTGGTGAAACTGAAACTGTAGAAAACCAAACAGCACTATATGTAAGTTTTCTTTTAAAAACAAGCAAAGAAAACCCAGTTTGTCTTCCCTTCTGCTCACAGACAGAAAGGCAGCCCTGGAGGCAGTAGTGAAAAGTCTGGGTCCTGGCTTTGTAGCAGAGTTCAATAAACACAAGTCACTTCATGCAGCTGGGCAAGGATCTTCGGGGTCAGGAAAACTGCCACCCTGTCATGGACCCTTGGGGAAGATGCCTGGAAATATGAAGAAGCCGCTGAAAACACATGTTTCTCCAAAGGCTTCGAAGAAAGACGTGCCTTCTTTGCCTGGGTCAAGTTCATCATCTCCTGAAACTGATTATTTATCCCAAAGCAAAGAAATGGAAGAGGATGAGGAAGACTTATGCACAGGAACCAGCAGGCCTCGTCCTACTCCTTACAATAGGGTGAGTTTCTTAATGTTTTTCTCTGTGATTTTAAGAATGTGGTTAGTATCTCCTTTCAGGGGGATCACTTGTGGAAAGATTAGCCATTCTGTTTGCTGATTCTGTGCAATAGATACTGCCATCCTCACGCAAAGGTTTCCTGGCTGCAAGTAAGCGGGGCAATTTACACAGCGAGGTTTTTTTAACAGAAGCAAAACCTCTCTAGTGCTTTCCAACAGCAGAAAGAAATGTCCATTAAATTTGGGTCCTGGTTCTACCGGGCACTTGTTTGTATGAAGTGTGAGCGATGAGCTCTGTTTGGAGGAGCTTACTGTGTAAATAAAAGTAATGGATATGAGGCAGAAAGTGTTCGTTTTGCCCTGTCAAGCAAAAAAAGACGAGGCTCTTGTTGTAAGAAGCATCTTAAGCCCAGCGTTGTCCGGGTCGATCGTACTGGCTGTTGGGATCTCTTAGAAACACCGCCCCGAAGCCAGATTTGTATTGGCTTGCTGTGGGATAGGTGTGGTGGATACAGTCGTCCTGGGTAGGTTCTAGCCTCTGAATGATAAGCAAAGAGAACATTGCCTAGTGCTGCTGAAAGCTAATAGATAGTATTGACAGGAGAGTCGTGGAACTGTGCAGCTCCTTACCCATACCGCCCAGCAACTGAATTATGTGGACCTGCAGTACTTGATAGAAACAAAAAGGTTGGATTGTGTTACTTGGTAAATCCTATGCCGTGTCTTCTGATAACTGAAGATTGAGACAGAGTAGTAGGATGACAAAACTGGCTCTGTCCTTGTGTTAGAAAGCAAAAACCTCAAAATACCACCGTGAATAAAGCAGTCTGTCTACTTGGAAGTAGTTTTTATTGCAGATTCTTTTTTCTTGCTTTTACGGAACTTGACTTGGAAGGTGTTTATTTTTGTTTTGTTTTCAATTTACAGCTGTTGAGGGAGGAATTGCTGAGTTGTGGGACAGTCCTTCAAATATCTGATTTACCAGATGATGGCTTTTCAGATCAAGATATTAAAAAAATTGTTCAGCCATTTGGCAAAGTTAGTGATCTCCTTGTACTTCGCTCTAGAAATGAGGTAAGTCTTCCCATAGAAAGTTTTTTTTGTCAGAATGCAAAAGAAGCTGTCAAGCAATGAAAAAGTGTAATACGGATCCTCAGCTGGACATAAGATAAGGCTTCCTGAACAGTTTGTCATTGAAGATCACATAGGTAATCTTGGAATAGCTGGGCATCGTAACTTCATGAATTCAGTCTCGCTTGCTAGCTAAGTCTTAAATGTTAGAGGAAGTAGAGTTGCTTTTTGTGTAGTGCTGAAGTGCAGACTTTTTCCTCAAATTCCCCATGAGCTTAGAGAAGTACGTGCAGTTCTGTCGTGAGCGGATTTACTCACGAAGGAAAAAGCGCAGTGAATTGTATCTTGTGTCTGTAATACAAACAAAAACTGCAAGTGCCATTTATTTTAGGCCTTCTTGGAAATGAACTACAAAGAAGCCGTGATAGCAGCTGTGAAATACGGTGAAACTGTGCCAGTGCTGGTAAATGGGAAACGGGTGAAAATAAGTGTAGCAGAAAAGCCAAAAGCATCTCCTGGGCAGGTAAGCAGCCTGGTGGTAAACAGCATGACACTCTGTGTGTAGCTTGGTATTTTCCTCCAAAACTCGGTGTTCTCCAGAAAAATAGAGTTAGTAATTTTAACATATTTTTCATTTCCTTTTCATAAACCGCTGTCTAAAATAAATATGGAAATGCACATCCTAATTCCACTTTTCCATTTTTCTTGGTTAAATTCGATATTTGTGAATAGTATCAGTTTAACAGTGAAAGATACAACCTATATTAATACATACACTTAGTTACTATCAATAATTATTAATACTGTTTTATATGTGTATACATATACATTTATAAATAAAGTATAAATGATAAAACAGTAAAAGTTTTTCTTCCTGTTCATTCCAGGCCAAAATGAATATAAAAAAACGGGCTCAGAATATTAAAAAAGTTGCACCGAGCACAAAGTAAGTGTTGCCGTTACGTACATGACTGTCAATTTTAATGATTGGAAACCAAAATGGGTTCCTATCTGTTTGGGTTCTTGTGTTTTACTGGTTTTCAGCTTTTTTAGCCGTTTTAATATTCATTAATTGTCTTTAAAACATTGTGGGTTTTTTAAAATTTTTTTTTCTCCCAATAGGAAAGATCAGAACATCATGACTAAGACAGCTAAATCCATTACAGGTGAGGTTTTGGTTACCTTTTACCTGATGATACCTCAGTTATTGCCTTCCCTCTTTGTTCCCCTTTCTTGTCTCTGTGTGAGTGCTTTTCACAACAGTGACTGAAAGCAAGCTGAGAGCTACGAGAAAACATCTGGTTTATACTTTCAAATCTCTTCCTCTTCATGCAACTCTATCTTTCTTTCTTTTAAAAAACCCCACAAAAACCAACCTCCAGGTAGGAATAAACA
>VZTL01034633.1:226-28285 GCA_013400535.1 Scopus umbretta | reverse complement strand
CCCCCCCCCCCCCCCCCCTTGACCTGTGCTTATACTCTGTGTTTTTAAATGTTTGCCCCATCTGTTGGAGACAAGTGTGGCACTTTGGGCTCCATAAAGTAAGTGTGATTCTTCAAGTTGACCTTAAGCCTAATGTATAATGTATTTAGCATTCTCTTTCACAGTGCTAGTGCTTCCCAGTGAACATCCCAAATGCTTTTAAATTTCTGCCCTGGTCTTCTATTGATCCTGACAGAAATTTCAATTATTCTTATTACTTGGTCTGGCAGAAAAACTTGTCTGTCATGCTGTTAGAGAAGAACTTTTCTTTTCTCCCCTCCCTTTAGTACTTCAATGAAAACAGGACAAACTGCAGTAACTACATGAAAAGCCAGTGAAACTTTAAAAAAAATTGGCATTATTAAGACGCTGGGAATAACAGCCATATCATTTTTTGTAGCTTATTTTATTGGCTCTCACAACAATTTCTCTGAGCAAAGTTAGGGACCAGATATCATTTTGATGGGAAATTGTGCTTTTTAAAGACGTATTTGGTCTTGGTTCATTCGTCAGCATGGTCACTTCTGAATGCAGTTTCCAGAATGGAATTAAGATTCATATAACAGTGTGTTTCAGAGCTGTCTCGCAGATGGAAGCCGTGAATTGTTTACAGCCATTTAAGAGAAAGAGAACACAAACTTTTCTGCAGGAGCAAGGTTTTGTCACCAGAATCCTAAGCAAATTCACATCAGATGCTCTCTTTCATGGCTTTTATTCAGTAATTTGTTGGAATTAACTTATGTATTAGGTCTTGGGGTTTTTTGTAATATCAGTTGAATTTTTGCAGATTAAGCTATTTTTGTATATGTTTTTATGCTCTTACTTCACAAATGTAAGACATGAAATAAGCATTTGTACTGACTTACTGGGTTTTGGATATTTTGCGTAGGTAAAAAAGAAAAGACTAAGAAATCGACAATGGCAGGAGATGGTAAAATCAAGAAAACTTCAAATACTGTGGGTAAGACAAATGAGAACTTTTACTTTTTACTTGGAAAGCACAGGCAGGTGCTTTTCCATCCCCCTGCCTGCCCCCCTTTCCGGAACAGGTATTTAGGGTAGCCAGTCCAAGCTTTTCACACCTTTTACGGGGCTTGCCAGCGTAGTAAATTGTTGTATAGGCCAGCACCCTTCTTGCTCCTTGTGACGTGGCTAGTGCAGTGATCATCAGTGCTGTTTGTAGATCTAGCATAGCAAAGAACCAGGGAAAGGAGATGAGTTTGGGGAAGCAGAGCCTTTCACATCACCACAGCCATACGCTTGTTTTGCAAAGCTTTTCCTGTATGTACATCTTCTGCCCATTTGTAATGAGGAGCAGGAATTGATGTGATAGGAGGCCTCTGAATGTCTGGCAGAAAAATGTAGTGCAGTTCATTCTTCTTTTGCAAATCGAGTAGTTTAATATATTGAAATGAAGAATGTTTTTTTTTTTTCTGCTCTTACCTCCCAGCAAAATCTACAGACGAAGACTTTCAGATCTCAACAGAAGCCGAAATGGAGGCTGGGGAAACTCAGCTGTCAGACCCAACGAACATTACAGAAGGGGACAGAGTTACAGAGCTGAAGACAGGAGAGACTCAGTCCAAAGGAGTGACTAATCCTGCATCTGTACTAGGTAATTCTGATACGATAATGTCCTTTTTAAGTTACTTTGCTAGTTGT
This sequence comes from Scopus umbretta, assembly GCA_013400535.1. NCBI lineage: Eukaryota > Metazoa > Chordata > Aves > Pelecaniformes > Scopidae > Scopus > Scopus umbretta. The sequence continues at coordinate 26,584 of VZTL01034633.1, read as the reverse complement.
AAGTTATGTGAAGTTTAACATTATGATGTCTTCTCAAATGTATTTATTTTTTAGAAAAACTTGCACAGATGCCTCAGGTGGCAGTGTTGGACTTGGATGAGTTTCATGAAGCTTTAATTGATCAAGGTAAATTGCAAAGTGACAAGGTTTTCCTTGTTTCTGTCCTAAACCTCTGTGCTATTGTGAACTAAATGAGAATGCTTTTGAGGCCAGGAAGTTAGGTTCACCGACTGAAAAGTAAAGCAGCAGTTCATTGTGATGACTGAAGTGGCTAAAAACACCCCAAGATTTACGTCTTTCAGCAGACGTAATACTTTTACCTTGACCTTTTCAGTGCGACGTGGGGACTTTATTTTACAGCTCATTAGAGCAAAGGATTCAGGCTTTCGTTATGTTCTGTGTACAGCTCCATCACTAATTCTTTTCATCTCAATGCTTTACATTGCCTGCCAGAGCTGGTTCAATAGATGCTATTTTCCCCATAGTTTATAACTGATTAGAATAGAGTATTACAGTTGGAAGGGACCTGCAACAATCATCTAGTCCGACGGGCTGGCCAAAAGTTAAAGCGTGTTGTTGAGGGCATTGTCCAAATGCCTGTTAACCACTGACAGGCTTGGGGCATTGACCACCTCTCCAGGAAGCCTGTTCCAGTGTTTGACCACCCTCTCAGTAAAGCAAAGCTTCCTAATGTCCAGTCTAACCCTCCCCTGGCACAGCTTTCAACCGTTCCCATGTATCCCATCACTGGATCCCAGGGAGAAGGGATCAGCAGCTCCCTCTCCACGTCCCCTCCTCAGGAAGCTGCCGAGAGCGATGCGGTCACCCCTCGGCCTCCTTTTCTCCAAACTAGACAAACCCAGAGTCCTCAGCCGCTCCTCGGAGGACATGCCTTCCAGCCCTGTCACCAGCTTTGTTGCCCTCCTCCAGAGGCATTCAAGGACCTGAACATCCTTCTTAAATTGTGGGGCCCAGCCCTGCCCACAGCACTCAGCGTGAGGCTGCACCAGCGCTGAGTACAGCGGGGTAATCCCCTCTCCTGACCGCCTGGTCACGCTGGGTTTGATGCACCCCGGCGTGCGGTTTGTCCTCCTGGCTGCCAGGGCACGCTGCTGGCTCGTATTGAGCCTGCTGCCACCCAGCACCCTCAGGTCCCTTTCTCCAGCCACTCCTCTCCTGATCTATACTTGTGCCCGGCGTTACTCCATCCTAGGTGCAGAACCTGGCATTTCGACTTGGTTAAATGTCATCCCGTTAATCAGAGCCCAGTGCTCCAGTCTATCTAGATCCCTCTGCGAGGCCTCCCGTTCCTCGAGGGGAGTCAACAGCACCTCCCAGCTTGGTATCATCAGCAAACTTGCTAGTGGTGCATTCAACTCCTGCATCCAGGTCGTTGATAAATATATTGAACAGAACTGGCCCTAGAATTGAACCCTGAGGAACGCTGCTGGTGACCGGTCCCCAGGCAGATGTGGCCCTGTTCACTGCAGCCCTTTGAGCCCTGCCCTCCAGCCAGTTCTTCACCCAGCGCACCGTGAACCTGCTCATCCCACGGCTGGACAACTTGTCCAGAAGTATCCAGTGAGGGACAGCATCAAAAATCTTACTAGAATCCAGAAAAACAACATCTACCGCCTTCCCTTCATCCACGGGGTGGGTGAACTTATCATAGAAGGAGATCAAATTGGTTAAACAGGACTTTCCCTTTATGAACCCATGTTGACTGTGCCTGATGATTGCGTTACTCTTTAAGCGCCTTTCAGTAGTCCCCAGTATGATCTTCTCCAGAATTTTTCCAGGAACTGAGGTTAGACTCACAGGTCTGCAGTTCTCTGGGTCTTCCCTCACGCCCTTTTTGTGGACTGGAGTAATGTTGGCTAGCTTCCAGTCAGCAGGGGCCTCCCCAGGCTCCCAAGGGCTTTGGTGTAGATGCTGAGAGGCGTCCCTCCGTAACATCCGCCAGCTCCTACAGAACTCTGGGATGAATCCCATCAAGCCCCATGGGCTTGTGATCATTCAGCTGATACCACCGTATTAATAACAGACTGATTAATAACAGACTTTGTTTTAAACATAGCCAAAGCGTATATTAATTCTCAGTTACGGTGCATGTGATGGTGGAGACGTGGCAAGGTTGTAACTGCCGAACCTGTTAGAGGTAGATATAAACATTTTGTGATAGAAGTGATTCTCCTTTACCTGCGCTCGCCTATCCTCCATGATTGCTGTTTTCTTCTTTGCTGCTGTCTGTGTTTTTCTGAGCCTCTTGCATATCGCTGGGGACTCCTCCCAGGAAAAATAAAGAAAAAGGAAGATTGTGTGGACACATGCTAGGTACCTACATAGTCCCGGTGTGCCCACGAGACAGTCTCGTGGTCGTGATTATTCAGCTGATAAGGCCTTAATGCCAGCGAAGTGCTTGCATGTTAATTAAGGGGTTTTAGTTATTTTTTCTATCCCTACTTAAACCTGTTCTTTCTGGAAGCATTTATATGACAACACCGTGTGTGTCTCACCAACGTCATTCGTCGCTGTAAGTTAAATGAAGGAATATTTCATTTTTCACAATGACAGTGGTGATAAAACGTAATGCAAGAAGTTCTTAAAGCTCTGCAGTAAAGAACCCTGCTGAACTACTAAACTACCCCACGTTTGTTTTTTTTTTTTCTTTTAGAAGCTACGATAGCGACTACGAAGAGTGAAGAGTCAACAGAACCAGCTAGCAAGGTCAGTCTAGAGGTGCTTGAATCTGTGGAGGCTGTGAGCACACGCTTGGTGCCATTCCCAGGGGTTGGTGTGCTGTCTGAAAACCTCCAATTTAAATCCCCTGCCTGTTAATTTCTTGGGAGAAATAGCAAATAGTTTATTTTCTCCTTGCAGTTTGTGATTTGATAGACATCTACCATTTCGCTCTTTGGCTTTTTATTTTTTCCTCGGAGTTTCTTGGTTAGACCAAAATTCCTTTGTGCTCTGATCATCTATATCGCCCTCCTGTGGGTTTCTTCTCTTCAGGTGCAGCATCTGCCCGGGCAGTCCTGCAGTGTTTGCTGTGGGGGCACGTCATGGATATCAAGTAGCGGCACAGTTATAGGGCGTTTTGGTTTGGTTTGAATTTTTGAGGAGGTAGCATGAGACAACCTAAGGTTTGCGCAGAATTAGCTTAGATCTAGGCACATCCACAATTAAGCAGTAATTGAGGTGATTACGTGACATAATTAGAGAGCAGGGTTTAAAAAATCTTTGATATGCTTTGCTACTAAATCCTAAAAAGGCCTAAATGATCTTTGACGTAATTTTGACGTAATTGCAAGTATTATAGCATGCTTTTAAGCAAGCGCTTCATTGAGTTTAATGGTGGTTTTACATAGTAAAAATAAATGCTCCCTTCAGTAATATAGCAGCTTTGATTCAGAGCTGAAGAAATAGCAGTCATACTTACTTTCACTTGATTACAGGAGCTTGATGATACATGCGTGGTTCTTATTTCAAACTTGCCTGAGAAAGGATATTCTGTGGAGGAAGTTTCCAACCTAGCGAAGCCGTTTGGAGGACTGAGGGATGTGCTGATTCTGTCATCTCATAAAAAGGTACTCCAATTGGTATTTAGTAGTGTTTCTCCCTAGAGAAGCGGCAAACGTGTTTTTAACAAATGCAAATGTGGTAATGTAGTGCGGCAAGCGTTGGTGTGAGGTGCTTTTGGTGAATTACAATTTAAAAAAAAATTGTTTTCTTTATTTTAAAAGGCATATCTTGAAATAAATAGAAAATCTGCGGATTCCATGGTTAAATTTTACACCTGCTTTCCAATATCACTGGATGGAAATCAGCTCTGCATCAACATGGTGCCTCAGTATAAGACTATCAAAGATGAAGTAAGTAATAAAATATACTGAAATTCTAGGATGCATGATAACATTTCAATACAGAGCAGGGTTTTGTATTTAAGCTGGCTTTTATAGGCTGCCTGTTTCATACATTCTGACGGTGCGTCCTGTTGAGGACCGATTCTCTTAAATGTCTTTTTGGGTCCCAGTCTTCTGATGCGAGGATCACGCAGATGTCGGAAGTGCCGATGCTGTTGATGTTATAATGAAGCAGAAACTAAAAAGTTGTTGGGAGTTAGTGACTGCCAGTTGGCTGCTGTTAGTGAAGCTGTATGTTACAGTGCAAATCTTACCATGTCATCTTTTTTTTTTTTTTTAAAGGAAGCAATATTTACGGCTATAATTAAAGATTCTGACCCTAAGGTAAGCTTGTTCGCAATCTAAGGTTTCCTCCACATGCTATCAAAATACGTTACTTTAAAAGGGAATTAGTTTCCTTCATACTGAAATATTAGCTGACTGAATAGTTATCTAAGCTTTCTCTTGAATTAAATGTTTAGATATGTTCTCATGGACGAATGAGCCGGGAATAGAACGGGTAAATGTTTACTCCGTTTAGCTCCATGATCCATGAAGTGCAAGGAACTAAACGTTTAATAGGAGGCCTTCGAGACCCGCTCCTTCTGTTCTGTTTTTCTCGTGCTCTGACACCAACCTGCTGACCACGATAGCTCGGCGAATGCGCGGGCTTTGCCTGCGTGTAATGCCACCCGCTTTCCCTGTGTGTTTTAGAGACAGATGCTTCGGTGTAACTGTCAAAACGACCTCTGTGCTTTGCTCAGTGTAGTGCGTGTCCCTCACTGTCCCTCCTGTTCCTTCACTGCGCACAGTGCAAGCTGGCAGCTGACGTACAAAGGAAAAGGATTTTTACGCAGTTGTAGGTAGGCAGAGGTTAAGGAAATTGTAGCTTTTATGTCTTACTTCTGTGAAAAGCACTTTCAGGCTGTTCTTGATAGAGGGTCAGTCATTGGGTCTGAATGTGTCTCTGGGCGTAAGCAGTTGGCACAAGAACTCCACAAGCGTGGCTTTAAGGAGGGCAGTGTCAGAAGGTAATTGTGGGTGTTTAAAAAGCATATTGCAGAGAGCCCTGCCAACAGTGCATCGCTTTCCAAGAAACCCCAAGAGGCTTGAATTTTCCGTTGCCTGTGTGTCTGGGGGTATCTGCTTTCTCCTTACGATCATTGTTTGGCACTAACGGACGCATCTGAGCGCTTACTGCCAGCGCCCCTGCTGCCGTATTCTGCTTATGCTTCTGAGCTGCTTGTGGTGGAATATTTATTTTCTGTTCCTGGTAAAGTCACGAATAATGGAAGAAGAATATACCGGACTGGGGCGGGGGGAATCTCTTCCTTGCTGGGAGCGAGCATTGTGCTTCTAAAAGACAGGCAGCTTTCAAGTATTTAAAGATAAGACTTGATTGGGATTTCAGAAGTCCACTAGTACCTTTGGACTTCGTGTCCCGGGGCCCTTCCCTTTGATACCGCACAAAATATTTGGTGCCAGGGTTCAGGCTATGGTTCTGCTGGTGCTGCGTGGCTGATGGTGGCTTTCCGTTTGCTGTCAGCCCACTCGTACGTTCTGCACCAGAATCCTTCCTGGTCAGAAGAGACGTACTGGTCTCCTCGATAGCCTGTCCCCGTGGTGGTGGTGATGACTCTGTTTGAAAACTGAGAAACGCAAGAAATGGTATTTGACCAAGGATCTGTGTGTTATCACAGACTGATCAAGTAAACCCAACTCCAACTTAAAAACCAGGATCGGAGTCTTTTGGATCGGTTTCTATGCCTTGACCAATTTATACTCAGACTAGGTAGTGTCTGCTTTTCAAAAGACCAAATATTGTTTAAACTTCAGCTATATTTTGCAGAGTTCTTAAAGGGACTTTTACTACTTAAAAAAAAAAAAAAAAAGATAATTTAAAATAAATAAAACACCCAACTTGATCCTTTTAAGTTTGTTATTCTTTGCTGGGAGGTATAGCTGGTTCTTTTGATATACTGCATAGAAAACTGGAAAATCCGGTGTGAATCTGAAAACGTGAATGTTGGATGTGTGTGAATGCTATTTTTTGGTAAGACCTGAGTGATACAGAAGTTTTCTATGGGGCTTTCCTAACCTAGTTCAGTAGCTGCTAATAAAGTGTGTTACAAAGTTCAAGCAAGTTTTGTCATCCCTTTTCTTTAGGTGAATGCTGAAACTATACATAATCAGTTTGTGCATCTTGGGAACTTGCCAGATGATGGATACAGAGAACTTGAAGTAGTTTGTGTAGGACTTCGATTTGGAAAAGTAGATCATTATGTTGTACTGAAGAATAAAAACAAGGTAATTTTTTTTTTTTCTGTGATGCAAAGTACCATGTTAGGGAAATAAAAATTTAAGAAAAAAAAAAAAAGTTTTTTTTTCATCTCCCAGTACCAAGAATATTCTGCTAATGAGAGATCAAAGTTTCTGACTCTTTCCTACTCCTCCTGAACAAGAAAATAGTTCGTCATACTTGTTGGGGACACTGGGAAAGGGAAAAAACCAACAGACCAAACTTTTGTTTGTTACCTAGCCTGAACAATACAAGAAAAGTTTGGTAAGCACTGAAAGTAAAGCTTCCCAAGTGGCTGGAAAAATTGTTTGACATTAACCTTTGACGTTAGGGATGTAAGTGGGGGTAACGTAAGTTTGTAGGAAACGACAAAAAAAATGTATTTTGATACGAGAAGTGAAAGTGTCAGAATTGCTGAAATTGCTTTTTGTTTTGGGACACTTCAAAAAATGTAATGACTTGATTTTCAATTTTTTAAAATTTTGATACTTTAATTTTTAGTGCTGCTGTTTTTGCACTTAATATTGGATTTTTATTTTATGAACTAGATTTACGTCACTGTGTGTACATGGATATTGTAACGATTAAAATGCAGTTGTGCTCCCATTATTATGAGCTATTTTAAGTGTCCAGCTGCCAAATAAAGACCACTGTTCTTCTTATGCAAGAACACAGGATTTAATAAAAAAATGTATCGTGCTTACAGCTAATTTGAAGTGAAGGTGTTGAAACCCACCAGGAATACTAGATAGCCCATGCTATACCAACTTAATTTATTAAACGTGCTCTGCCATACAGAAATAAGACGAAGTAACAGATACTTGAAGCTCGTGCTCTTTGTCTTTCAGGCAATTCTGCAGCTGGACAGTCCCAAGTCAGCCAGATCAATGTGCAGCTTCCTGAAGCAATATCCCTATAATATGGGTGAGCATACATTGACCTGTACGTTGTCACCCAATGGAGAGTCTGCTGAGGTAAGACTTCTTCTTTTCAAGAATACATTATTTTTGTGGGATAGAACCGCCTTTCCGTGAGGAGCAGCCAACGGCGACCATGGCAGCATTGCCATGGCTGCTGGCTGTCGTTGTGGGTGAGAGCGAGAGCCGTGCGACAGCTGGGACCTGGATCGACCAGTCCGCATTCTGGGATGCGGCGCAGGTGGGGAAGCGGGTGTTGCTGTTTGTCTGTCTTTCAGATCTTTCTCTATCGTACAAGCATATATAGAATTTCTTTCGTCTCCACCGATGAAAAAGTGTTTCTTAATGAAAGATGAAGAGAAAAAGGAAGAAAGGAGGAAAGCAACTGGTTGGTACTGGTTAGACAAGGATCGGCGATTGACATTAGTAGAGTTTTTTTCCCCGATTCATCTGTAGCAGTTCATCTGCTTTAGTCCTCTTGATCCCAGACTCAGCTGCCGCGTCAGCGTTGGTCTGTGCACCCGCAGCTCCTTCCATCGTCTCTCCTACAAATGAAATGGCGTGCAGTATTGAGCAGCTCCCAGCGTAGTCCTGGTGGTTTGCTGAAGGAGCAGCGAGCTGCAGCGGCTGACCCCCAGAGAGGAAGGAGCTTAGTGCCCGTTGCGTTGGTTAGATAAAGGGCTTTGCGCGAGAAGTGTGACCATTAGCCGCATGCTAGTGGTGTTCCGCCTTCCAAAGTGGAGAGCATAAATCCAGACGTGGCCCCTCACGGCGTGGCGGTAAAGCGCTGCTGACTCAGCACTCGAGCGTGAGGATTTTGTATTTCACTAGTTCTGCGTGCCCTTGCCTTCTCAATTTTTCAGTTCCTTTCTCATGTCCTCACCCAACAAAATGATTTCAATATTTGTCAGGTGATTGACTCTCCATCTCTTGCCACATCTTCCGAACGATGCTTATTGTGGGGGTTATAGGTTGGCTTTTATTCCTCTCAATTTCAGCTAGGTTTGTTCTTCGAAGTTGATAAATAACTGAGAGAACAGGGACCGACTAACCAGTTCTACATGAACTGTATATGGTCGAGACTGAGACCAAAGTGTGTCTAGGGCTTTTTTTGTTTGTGGTTTTGTTTGGTTTGTTCGGTGGTTTTGAATTATTTTTTTTTTAAGTGATTATCTCTGTAAATTCCATCCTTGCAGCTCTCATTCGCTGTGGTGTTGCTCTTCCTTTTCAGCGGCATGACTTTGGGATGCCTTGCAAACAAGAGGATGTGTTTAGGATTCATTTTTTTTAAAGACATACTGTGTCAGTAGAGAATTTTAGGTGTGCATTTCTGGTAGGGCTCTCCTGCAATAGCTGTCGAGTTGCATCTGCCAAGGTTTAGGACAAACAACGATGCATGACCAGATGCGATTTGGGCATGCGTGTTTTCCGAGCGGATTCATCGTGTCCCTTTCCAAGTAAATCAGCAGTTACTGTGCACGTGAAGAGCCTAGCCTGGGTAAAATCAGTTAGTTTTCCACCTTTCTGCGGGTGTGACGCTGTGAAATGTCTGCAGAGGTTCGGTGGTCCGCCTGCCTTCCCAGCTCTTCCCACCCTGTCGTCCTGGCCCTTCGTCCGTGGCCGAAGGGGCGTACTTTGTTCGTTAGGAGCGACCCTCCCATTAAGGTTTCTGCTAGCCTAGAGTCAATATAACAACACTGAAAATGCTTTTTAATTACATACTTGATTGAGAGAACTGGCGTAATTTTCCTTGGGAACACCGCATCTCCACCGGATGAGCGTGGTGGGCTGGTACTGTCGGCGCGGCAGGGGCGGGTGAGGTGGGATGGTGTGCACCCCTCGGCACCTCTGATGCCCGGGGGGACCCACTGCAGGGGGAGTGCTGGTAGCTAAAACCCCGTGAGCGCGGGTGCGTAGGGTGCTCTTTTCTCTCCTGCTAGGTGCAAGAGCCTGGGCTAGATGTTCCAAGAGTTCTTCTCTCTGTCCTCTTCCCCGTTGCAGGGATGGTTCTCCCCACCGTTGACTCTCTTTGTATGGGGCAAAATATGCTCTTCTTCTGGGCCACTGTGTTCTGTATTGCAGTTCATATAGGGAACTTCAGATCATTTTAAAGAACATAAATTATAATAGTGTTTGGCAAGATCAGATGCATTTCAGAGTAATATCTTTTATCGTAGCTGAAGAGAATAACCAAATCTTCAGGCTTATGAGCTTTTTCTCAAGTCTAGAAAATGTGAGTAATAAGGTCCCTTAGCACTGGAAAATAGGCAAAATATCATTCATTAAAGTGCTCGTGCTAAGGAATGTCTGTCAAGGATGCCTTGTGGGAACACTTTGTGATTCAAATCTGCTTTTTATAGCTGTTCCCTATATCTTGTGTAGCAACAGAATAGCGTGCCTTTGTGGCTGTAAATGTTTCATCAGGGCAGAGATCAGTGCCAACAAAGAATGGCATTCACGCTCCGTTTTCAAAATAATATTTCTTTCCAGCTGCAGGCTTTGGGTGATACAGAGTGCTTGTCTGATGCAGAGAGGTTGGCCAGCCAGACAGCAGTAACCGATGCCGCTGGCACAGTAACAGCAGTAATGTCATTCCTTGCTCAATCACACCGTAGTCTTGTTTCTGTAACTTTGCTGATGATGTCCGAATACTGCTGAAACCACAAAAATACGGGGAAGCTCCTGTGACAGGGAAGGAGGATGTGCAAGTGGAACACAGGATCATAGAGCACGGCTGCAACTGGTGTCGCTCCGGCCCTTGTCAGTGCGACTGTCCCAGCTTTTGCCCGCATGTTGAAATAAATCTGTACTTTGGAGATACGCTCCTGCCCTTTATTTTCATCTGTATCTGAGGCGGAGAGAAAACCGCCTGGTCACATTGATAAGAGGGAAGACTGAGTTTTTCCATCTGTTGTCCTTCACTGCACTTTTGAGTCTGTTGCCTCTTGTCCAGCTTCCCGGTTACGTTGCCAGAATCTGGATTATATGCCTAGGTACCATAGGAACATGGCTCCGTTTGCCATAAGCTATTTTCTCTAGACGCCTTTCTTTCAGAAGCTAGTCTGAAGGAAAAACAAAATCATTTTTAATTCATTATAACCTGTTCAAATTACTTTTGGCACTTATCTCTGGAATAAATGTTTTTGGAAAGGGAAACCTGAAGGCTTTGGAAGTACGTGCATAAATAAAAGATTAAAGTGAATTCTGCGTGCACTGAATTTATCTGATGTTCTTTCAATAGCCATAGTCTTCAAATTAGTTTGTAGAATGCCTTCAGAAAAGGGAGATTTCAACACTGAGTTTTAAAGTTTGGGGTTTTTTGGATTGCTTGGGCCTATGCTGCTGACTGTGATAGCCGCAGAGCTTGCGTGGTTTGTGGTTCTCGTGTTTTCTGAAGGCATTATGTCATTTCACGTTTATGCTACGAGTTCGTTCTACGCAACAGAAAGCAGAAAGTCGTAGTCGTCCTACAAGAAACGAATGCTTACGTTAGCAGGTTTTAAGGAATAGAGACTGGCCTTGGGTTTTCTGTAGATAATTGCTTGACCTGGAATATAATTTGTTTTTAGAAAAGGTGTGCCACTGTTTTCTGTAGAGTACTTGCCCGTCAGGCTGACTGCAGTCACCCTGAGCTCTGCAGCCGCCACCATCCTCACCAGTACAGGAAAGAAGGCGCTGGCTGGGAAAAGAGACGTTTAACATCCCTCTCCCCCCGGTGTATCGCAGACGAAAAGCTAATTCTGCTCAAAACCGTGACGGCTCTGAAGAAGAGACGAACAAAACAGCTAGCGGTGTGCCACGTGTTCTGTCTAGCAAACTTTTAGTTAAAATCTCTCGCTCTGCCTTGCCCTTTCTGTTTGCCGTCTTACGACACACGTGTTCTGTGGGGAACGGTTTCAGAACGCTGTACTGTCATTTGATCTTTCAGGTGATACATGCCTAAATTTGGGTTCCTGGTGTTATTAATGAGCTGGGTTATGCAAATTCTGTGCTGATGCTTCTGAAGGGCATAGATACTGAACCCTGATTTTTGCCTTTCAGGCTGAAGTTGTGAAAAAAGAAGCGAAGAAAGAGGAGCCGAGCAAAGGAAGGTATGCCTCTCAAGTATTTAAGGGTGTTTGTAGTTTATCTGTATTGTTCCTGGAATGCATGTGCAAGGTGGCGCAGGCGGCTGAGCCGTCTCTCTAACTCCGCTTGACGAAGAGGCCCGCTGTGAGACCCACCAACTCTGACCTGCTGTTACTTCTCTCAAGCTTCTGCGTGTTCCGTGTGTGCGGGACGTCTCGTGTGGTGCTGTAGAGCTGTCATGTTTGTGATCTCTTTGAAATCCGGGGCTTGCAAAGAACGTGGACAAATGGGGTGAAATGCTGTTTCCTGTGTGGTTCCTTATTGTTGTCTTACTAACTACGGCCAGGATTTTACCACAGGTCCTGGAAAGTATGTTTGGAAATACGTGTTGGTAAGACAATTTTTTGTTGTATTTAACCATGAAGTGATTGCTTTGTTTCATCCTACAATGCTTTCCTCTGTCACGAGCACCTGGCTCTATTGTTTCTGTTTCCAAATGCTAAAAATAAACTGAAACTTCCTTGTTTAACTTATTAACATTAACTTCGTGCTGTGATACAGGTCCCTGAATTGATTTAAAAAAATGGTTAGATGCTATATTTACATCAGAACCTAGAAATGGGAAGTGGTGGTTTTGGTATGTTCCGTTTAAAATTGTTTTATGGACATTGCTTGTAGTAAAATTTCTAATTGTGGAGTAACTACTCATTGGTTTTAGAGTCTTGATCATGTGTTTTTTATGAATGGATAGATCATTATAAGAGTTCTTGTTAACAAAAATAACTTAACACACCTTCTGTGACTGAAATCCCTATTTCTGGATAAGTTTTACCATTGAAAGAAAACCCGAAACTGTGTAATAATGGTCCTAACCTTGAATTTCAAGTAATGCCATTATACTATCATGGACTGTTACTGTATTTCCAAACCCTGTTTCTTTCAGAAGTAAAGTTAGGCACTCCTCATTTAATGAACCTTCTGCTCAGGCCCTAGTCAATTTTGGAAACATGTAGTTTCTAAGCTGTCTCGGACTCGCACGTAGGCAGGCATGCAGGTAGCCTTTTTGATTCCAGACTGGTGGGCTTTAGCTAGTGGTGGTAATTAATCAAAACAAGTGACTCTCACGTGAATCCCAGCTGCTGCCCAGCATCCTGCTGTGGCCGGTGAACAGATGGGAAAACTGGCATTTTCCCCTAGGAATAACGCTCTGCACCTTCCCCTTGTCTGAGGCAACTGTTTTCTCCTTGTCAGCTTTTGTGAGCTGATCGGTTTTTCTTTTGAGTTACGTGTTACAAGAAGCAGAAAAAAGATCTCAAATATTGTTATAGATGGGAAGACCTTGTCACGTGTTTCTGGGGAGGGACGGAGTAGCAGAAGCTGGGGAGCAGAAGGGGCTGCCCTCTCGGTTGCCCGGGATGATGAGGTGATCTTGAAAAAACTCTGGAATGGTTCTGGAAGCTCAGGTGTTGTCCAGCCCGAGGAGGAAGCTCCTCCAGCCTTGCGGCTGAGGTGACCGAGGTGCTTACGTGAAAGCCTCTGCTCTTTTCTAGGATGCTGACGCATTTTGCTGGGATTTGTTTTCTTCAGCCAGAACAGCTGAAACCTTTCTTGGCCAGGTTAGGAATCAAGGACTATCCTACCGCTCCTTTTAATCCTGAGCGGTCACGTAGAAAGCCGGCTGTGTCTCCGTTGTGACACAGCCTCTGTGCTGGCGTTTCTAGGACTGAACTCCCCGAGCCTTTCCCTCGCTAATTTGGGCGGCGATGGCTGCGTATGGCAGCTCACGCAGGGACGTGCTCTGCAGAAACCGCGCACCAGGTATTGTTGGTTTCACCCCTTGTGCTAACTTCTGTGCAGGAAATCTGTTTTGCAGGTCTACGCGCTACTTCTTTCCCAATGCCCAACAGGTCTTCTAAGTGTTACTTCACGCACCTTGACGCTTCGTCAGGCTCACTCACCTTTATCTCTGCGCATTACTGCCTCTGCAGGGCTGTCCTGCTTCACGATCCGGTTTGAATCTGTCAGGTTATTTTGGAGACCACCAGGGCTTTGTGGAAGGCGCAGAGTGGGTGTTGGCATGAAAGGAGGCATAAAGTCCCGGGGATTCAGAGATGAATATCTCATTTGAATTGTAGAGGATAAGGTGCGTGCTACTCGCCGTAAGCTGTGTAGTTAGTGTGTGGTTCCAGCGTTCACTGGCATTTTTCCATTCCCTGCAAAACACGTATAAACAGAGGCTGCGGGGTACACTTTAGCAAGGCATTAGAGCTTGTATTTAATTAAGCTTTCTACTCATCAGCGACAAACCAGGGCTTTCAGAGCTGCACTTTCGGGCTCTGACTTACCCAGGTAATGTTTTGCCACGCAGACACGTGAGACGTAACTCTCCGTAGTCGGTAGGATGCTCAAACAGAAGAGAAAATTAACTGAAACGGAACACAAACAATCTTTAATCGATGTCAAAATATCTTCTGTGTTGTGACTGAGTAAACTGATACTGTGACATAAAAAGCAGACCAGCCCTGACTTAGCCACTTGTGAGGCACACTTAGCCCAAAACGTTTGCAAGTAACAGGTTTAAATCTGTTACAGGTCTAAGCAGCCCGCTAGAGATGAGCGTGATGTTGGAATGAGCACGGCTGCTTTGCTTTCATAGACCTGCAGTTAGTGTGCGTCGAGCCGCTCGGGCTCTGAAGGAGATTCCGGGCATTTCTGGGGGCACGGCGGGGAGCACGCACGCTCCATCGCTCCCGCGAGGGCTGCCTGCCTGCCAAGCCGCAAAACGCCGCGGTCCTGCCGCTTCGCGAGGGCAGGGCTGCCCTCGTAGCGTGCTGCAAGCGCCCATCCGATGTGCAGTCATGACGTGTTGCATCTATGCCAATTTCAAATTGGTGTCCTGAGCGAGTTTGAAGCAGAATTCATATCCCTTCTCTCTCCTCTCGCACTTTGTAGCAGCAGAGGACAGTGCCCTCGGGTCCGGAGGAAGCCTTGGAGATGGGGGGTTTTGTTGCGCTCGCGTAGCGCAGTTGTTAACTGAGCGTGCCTGTTTTCACCTTTCTCTTGACTCCATGTGTTGTGTCTTCGTCTCATTAACCCTCGCATCTGGCCACTTCAAGACTTAACATTGCCGTCAGCGCTGAGTTCCATTTGATCTGGCCTTCCATTTTCTTGCTGGCCTTCCATTTTCTTGCTGGCATCATGCTGGGAGAATTACCAGAAGAGCTTCTCTGCTCGTTTTTTTTTTTGTTTTTTGTTTTTTTTTGTTTTTTTTAAATTTTTATTTTCCTGAGGGTTTATACAAATGTTGACCCTTTATCCATACGCATAGTTTCTGAGAAACCATAGCGCAGGCTGCTCCACTGTGCATAACCCCTGATCAGCTCTGTGCGTTTGCCGCTTTTGTGTTTGTTTCGACACTTGGCGAGATTGTCAGCATTGGTGTTTCGGCACCTTTCCCTCTGGAGGTGCCGGAGGTGTTGGGATGCTCGTTTTCTCGAGCTTGCGGGGAAAGGGGCACAGCCATCTCTAATTTCGCTGTCTCCCAAGATCATCTTCGGAGGATTCTTTCTTTCAGAGAAGAATGACGCACTTACTGTAACTGCAGTTCTCTGAAAAGCGCTATCCTCTGCATTGTCGTCTTGGGCTGTATTATCCTGGGAGCTGACAGTAGGATTATACGGTGAAAACAGAGCCTGGCCAAAAGGAGCCTCTGTGCCCGTATTGCGTTCCCTGCTATCGGGCGAGGCCAATGCAGTTAAAAACCAAAGCCACCCTTCCCTCGCCCCAAACCTGGGCCAAAAAAAAAAAAATTTGCAAACCTCAGACTCCCAGCTACGGGAAGAGCTCTCTGGGTTGGTGGCTGCAGAGCCTGCTGTCTTCACGCATAACAAAACTCTGGTAGTTCCTTTATACAGGGAGACCGAAGTTTTATTTTCGCTGTGTATGTGCTTTCACAGTCTGCCTTGCATCAGGGGATCTAAATTTTAGGAGTTGATGGCAGCGCTGAGGTCGCAGGGCACGTCTGTAGCGAGTGCTACCTTGAGAGGTCTGACTACAAGTAATGTAATTCGAAGTGTAAGAGGCTGGCGGTACTGAGGTGGATTGAACAGAAGCGTAAAACTAATCAGCTATTCGCCTCAATATTTTTAACCATTTTAACACTGATAGGCTAGATGTCCAAATGCTAAGCACTAATGCATCAGGAAATCCCCCACCATTGGCGTCAAGAGGTTTCTGGTAACTGTAGAATTCTCAACATAGTTTGATTTCTTCTGTTTTTTTTAAATGCATTTAGCTCTGGCTTGAAAAAATATCCAGAGGGATCAGGAGTGGTGCAAACAGCAGCTGCTAATCCTCCAGTAGAGCCTAGTGTGGCAAAGAAAGGACCCATTTCCATCTCTCATGTCAAAGACGAGATGTCAGCAGTACAGATAGAGCCCTCTGAGTCCCATCTTGAAAGAGCAATAAGGGAGTCTGCTCCGAGACTGGCAGAAGCGTCTGTGGAGAAAGTGGGCGCTGGAGTTGAAGCTCCTGTGGCATCTATCAAATCCGCTGGCACCGAATCATCTGAAGCGAAGGCAGAAGAGATGCTGCCGCCGCCTTCCAGTGTGGGCAAAGAAGAGGCAGTCAGAGATGATACTGAACCAGAGCTGTTTGAATCTGCTCTCCTGCCTGCATCAGAGAAGGAAGTTAAAGAGAAAGATGAAGCGTTGTCTGCTCCTGCCGTGGAACGCCCAGAAGAATTGTCCCACGTGGGCAAGGCTGAAGACGTGCCATCAGATCGTGCTGTGAAGCCGGCAGCGGGGGATACGAGAGGGGCCGTCCCTGAAGCGGTGCCCCCTCGCTCCGAGGCAGCTTCGGTGGGGATGGTGTCATCTGTTGTCCGACAAACACACAACAAGTTGGATGCTCCTGTGAAAAATACGGTTTGTGATGCTGTGAAAACCGAACAGAAAACGTCTGTAACACTGATAACAGAGAAGAAACCTGTGCTTAAAACTGGGGTGGCCATGGAGAAGAAACTGGGTGTAGCTGGAGCAGACGCAGAGATGAAAGCCGAAGAGTCTGCGCTCCAAGTCAGAAGAGCTGCGGAGGAGAGCCCTGAAAAGCTTTTGGTCAAGGCTGGGGCAGAGACAGAGAAGAAGCTTGAAAAATCGGTGACCAAGGTTGGGGCTGCTATGGAAAATGCTGCGAATGCTGTCAGTGAGAACAACGAGGGAAGTTTAATCAAAGCCCGTCAAAATAAAGGAACAGGACCAGCAAAAACTGATGAAATCCGCAAAGCAGTTACGTTAAACTCCTCTCTGTCTGTCAAGGAACCTTCCTCTGTCGGTAACACGATTTTAAAGGCCGTGGTGTCTCTTCTGGATATATCAAAGTCAAGAGCTCCAGTACGGAGCAGTGAGCCTTCCCCGTGTAAAGGAGGGGAGCAGAAAGCTCCCTCGAAGCCCGAGACCCGTGGCCAAGCAGCGGTGGAGAAGAAAATGGCATCAAAAGAAGAGGGTCATCCACGACCTGGTAGCAGCCGATCAAGCCTGGGAGATGGCAGCGGCAAATGTAAAGTGAGCAGAAGTTCTGTTGTTGATGGAAAGGGAGGCAATGGGAGGAATTCATCTCAGCAAGAGGACTCACGAGTGGAATCTAGGGCTAGTTCAAAACAGTCTCAAGAGGGAGAGAGTAGATCATCCAGCATGAAGAAAGACAACAGCAGCAATAAGGTGAGGAGGGCAGGAAGGCCGGTTCAGTGTGCCTGATCAGTAACTAACTCCATGCTTCTCTCAGATGTTGAGTATGGGACAATGAGATTATGTTCCCCTTCCCTTTTCCATAAATCACTCGGCTGGTTTGGGCCAGCAGACAAGTTGGAATAGCGAGATGGCGGGCAACCAGTTGCTTTTAGATGCAGCGTGTGCAACGCAAGTATGTAACTGGTTTGAAAATGCTACTTGGAAAAAAATTGCAGGAAGGTATTTTTTGAAGCGAGTCTTTACTGAGTGTCATAACTTTACATTCTCGGATTAGTTCTGAATGGGAATTAATAACCTTTCTGTCCTTTTGTGAGCTGATATTTGCTTTGTCAAGTCCTGCACAGACACTGGTTACTGAAAAGAGGCTTCTAAGCAAGGCGTTACCTGTGACTTGTTGCTAGAGACTGTATGCCTGGACTCTACCACTGACCGTTGGCTTAGTTCTGTATTTGCCAAGCATGTGATCAGAAGCAGCAATCTGGACAACTTAAAAAAGTTCATTAAGGGAAAAAATATAGCTGATTTTTTTTAAAAATTATTTTTTTCTCTTGTGGACGGGTTAGTTGGCTTAACTGATTTCATGTGAACTTCTGTCTAATTTTGCAGGCTTCTGTTGGTGGCAATGCTAAAACTTCAAAAAGTGGCCCTAGCGGCAGTGCAAAACAAAAGGAGGTAAGGACGTACCCGAAAATGACCTTAACGGAGGCGTTCGTGTCGCCGGGTGAATGCTAAACCTTGTTACGTTCGCATTTTTACACCTCCCAGGAAGAAGAGCTGTTTCCGTTTAACCTGGATGAATTTGTCACTGTGGATGAGGTCGTAGAGGAGATCGAGTCTCCCGTTAAGACACGGCGAAATCCACCGAGGGGAAAGAGAAAAGACGGTGCTAAAAACAACTCCTCTTCGGAGCCTAGCTCTAAGAGAAGGAAAGGGAAAAGCTCCGTAGCACGCATCGCTGAAAGCGAACCCTCTTTTGTCACCTTGGATGAAATCGGTGAGGAGGAGGATGTGACTGCACCGCTAATGGGCATCCCTACTTTAGAAGGGCTCAGTGACCCACAGGGCCTGGTTGTAGTGGATGAAGTGATGGAAGAGGAAGAACTGATGTCAGAAGCAGTAAAGGATCCGCAGTCGCTTGTTACGTTGGATGAGATATCGGAACAGGAGGACCTGAGTTCTCATAAAGACATCCCTAGGTCAGTTTTTGAGGAGCAGGATTTGAAAGCCGAACCCTTGGTAACTGTAGATGAAATCGGTGAAGTAGAAGAGCTGCCTCTGAACGAGCCCACGGACTTGAATGTCGAGGATGTGCTGAAGCAGAAGGAGGATGATAAAGGGACTGCTGAGGATGCTGGAGACTGTGCTTCTTCTCAGGTGCCCGACGATCCCAGTGCTTTAGTGACAGTAGATGAAATACAAGAGGACAATGAGGATAACCCTCTGGTGACTTTGGATGAAGTTAACGAAGACGAAGATGATTTTCTGGCTGATTTCGATCGTCTAAAAGAGGAACTAAACTTCGTTACCGTGGACGAAGTCGGAGAGGAGGATGAGGAAGAAGAAAATGCTTTCCCAGGGAAAAATCTGAACGGGGAGGAAGACGACGAAGATATTGTTGCCGTTGCAGGACCAGAAGAAGAAGAAATTGCTGCCATTGCAGGACCAGAAGAGGAGGATATTGTTGCTGTTGCAGGACCAGAAGAAATGGAAATTCTAGGAGATATGAGTCCAGAAGAAGAAATTATTCCAATCTCAAAGTCAAAAGGTAAGGAACCTCTCATAGTTCCTAGAGAGGAAGTAGAAAATAAGGTGCTTGTAATCACTGCCACGCACAAAGAGATCCCTGTAGCAACCAGAGGGAACTGAAAAACCCCCAGCTCTTTGGCGAAGTTAATGAAAGAGACGCTGGGGGAAGCAGCAGAGACTGAGCGCCAACAGCGGCCTGAAGGTAGGATGGTTTAGTAACGCGTTTTACAATGCATCTTCCTTTTGATGAAAAATTAAGCTGCATATTGATTTGAAGTGTTCATTTGGTGTTTATGATGGCTAAAATTTGGGGAAAACACTTTCTATTCTCGCTTTTAACGCGAGGCCTGGTAAACTACCTCTCACAGATGAGCTACCGTCTGTAATGACAGGGCCAAACTTCAATAAGGTGAGTCAAAGGAAACAGGCACACAGATACAAAGAGGTGACAGCTTCCACGCTGGATCTGGAGGGAAAAAAAAATGTAGAACATCATCTGCGGCATGGAATTAGCAAAGGGTTAAGGAAGTCTAACAGAGAGCCGAGTAGGGAGAGCTATATATAACTGACACACAAGAAGAGTTTTGGCCAAGGCGTGGGTGAAGGCTCTACGTGACGCAGCCCACTAGTCTCGAGTTTTCTTTCTGGCTCTGCTGGCGTAGCTGAGCGCTGACACAGCACCTTTTGTTCTCATGGTTTGGAAAAGCTTTCCTCCCATCTCACACTCGTTGCGGAGGCAACCGGAGTAGTGCAGGTATGGAGGAGCTGCAGAAGCAGCAGATTCCTTGCTTAAAACGGGACGCTTTGAACTTCAGTTTCCATAAACGTTAGGGAAAGGGGTTAGTTGACTCTACACACCCAAAAATCCTTTGGTGTTACATATTGTTTTAATCTTGTTAATGTCACACAACGTAAGCTTCCCCATGATTAACAAAAGCATGTACTGAAAACACAAAATGTTTTCTACCTCCTATTAGCAAGTTAGCTGTAAAGAGACCTCTTACAATATCCAAGCCCGATCTAACTGGTAGTGAGAAATTATAATAAATGTATTTGATACACAGTAAATGGGTGGTTTTAGTTCCTCTCTGTATAGTAAAAACCTCAGGCAAAAGCGGTGGGCTTAGGAAAGGACTGGTTCCTCCCGAGTTTGAGAACTGGAACAAGAAAGCTGGGGAGGAGAGGTTAAAGCGGGTAAAACCGTATTACTCGAGTCTTAAAATCTGATTCCAGCAGCAAAATAGGAAGCGGTTTATCGATCGCCTCAGGCCAGCAGTTCGAAGGATGACAGACAGACTGCAAATCTGGGAAAAATGGGGAAAATGGCAAATCTGAAACTTTGCTGATGTGGTGAGATACTCGCAGTCTGCTGAAACATCTAGGGGGTGCAAGAGCGATGCCGTCTGTCGCGTTCCTTCGACAGCTTCCTGGGTTTTGTTATTAAGGGCAAGGATTTATTGCGTTAACCTTGTTCAGGCCGTACTGGTATCTAGATTGTTCAGACATAGAATTAGGAAGAAAACAGGTATTTTTGATGTGTGACTCCGTCGGACCGCTTTGGTAGTCTAAAAAACAAACACCTTGTTTGTCATAGACTCTGTCAAACTCCTTGTCTCCAGAAAAATCTTAAGATGTTGATATGGATCCTTTTTTAGAGCGGGTTAATCCCATAGTGTATTTGGTAGGCGTTGACTGGTTCTGCAGTGGAGCTGAAATACTGCTGTTGGACCTCGAGCGAGATTAATTCAAGAAAACTTGGTAGCTTGGGTTAGGAAGAAGTCGAGGTTTGTGTGATCGTAATCACAAAGCTGATTTGAAGCTGCTGGTGAGAGCAGTAGGGGAAGGCAGCTGGGAGCGGCGGTGGTCCTTCTGTGATGAGCGCCCTGCCTGCTTTTGGGGTCGTTGGCCGCGCACCGGCGCTGTATTTGGAAGTCTTCCCCGGGGGATGGATGTCGGGAGTTCCCGAAAATCGCTCTGGGGAAAGACCAAACCGGATAGGGTAGAAAACGGGACGGGCGGTACAGAGGGTGTTCGTTTGGAGCAGTAAGGAGCCGTTACCGCCAGGTACAGAATCCCTGTCAACGGGCGGGTGCCTCTGTGTAACCTGCGTTTGTGGCCTCCAGTAGGTCAGCTGGGATCAGGAGAGAAGGAACCCGAGCCTAAGCGGAGGAAAACGCCTTCTTCAGACGCATCAAAGACGCAGAGTACTCCGAAAGGTAACGCCAAAAAAGCCCACCTCAAAGGCTCCGTGCTTTTCGTGCTGGAAGACGGCTTTCTCGCCCGCTCGAAAATGCCTCCTTTGCCTCGTTGCCGCACTTCACTTTGAAGTCGTGGCCCGTAGTCGGTGTTTTTTATCTTGGCTCCTGCAAATGCGTGTTTAACAAGTTTTTGCCGTTGGCCTCGTAGCAGGGGCAAAGCCGAAAATTCTTTTTTGTTTCCTAAAATTGAATTTACAAATATAGGCTAATTTATCCCTAATGGGCGCAGTGCAGTGTAATATCCACCTGCTGTTACCCGTCCTGCGACCGACTTCCTCTCAATGTATAGAAACGAGGGAACTGCTTACGTGGTTTGAAGAGCGTGCCTGTTTGTGCGTATATTCTGAGATCCTCATCTGAAACACTTTTATTTAAAACTACTGATAACCCTTGAACTGTGAAAGAAGTTGCTGGGAAAATACGGATCTTTGCCCGATGGCTTCTGTAATACTCCGTGTGACAGAAAAGGCTTATGTAAGGCACTGCAGGTAGAGAGGTTAAACTTGGCAAATGAGTTGTATATAAAAGATGTATATAAAAGAGTTTTAAGGCCAGAAGACGCTGAGGTAGTTGCAGTGAGCTTCAGATCCAGAAGCTCGGTTGTCCCGTTCACAGAAAATAGGTCTCGTGCTCTGTTTATTGGGAGTAGGGCAGGTGACCAACTCGGATTAGAAGCCTGATCTTTTGAATACTGTGAAAATACAACTAACTTCTTCCAGTAATAGCAAATTGTACAGATTTGGCTAAAGGAATCTGATTTTTAACTTCCCTCTCCCCCCCCCCCCCAAAAAAAAAAGCTGTGTTTTGTTAATGTTGTGTGCTGTCTCTTCAGATTTGGATTACCTAGTTCCAAAGGCAGGCTTTTTCTGTCAGATCTGCTCGCTCTTCTACGCAGATGAAACGTCTGTGAAAAACCACTGCAAGACACCGCTTCATCAGCAAAACATGGAGGTAATGCTGGACACAGCACAGGGGCGAAAAGAATGCAGTTCTCAAACGTGTGCTGTAACGAGCGCCGGTAGTTTCTTACCGGGACGGGGAGCTCGTATTCATACTTCAGGGGGTTTTAGTTTGAAACTCGGATATTGTTCAATTACTCAAGCTCGTCACCCACATAAAGCCTTCCTTGCCTCGGAAGGCGCGGGTTTAGCCGTTGTCTTCCCTTTGTTTTTAAGAAGTTGATTTTTAAAAACTGTGCAGCGCGGTGTTGGAGGGCGGGGTTTTGTCAGCTTTGCCGGCTTGCTGAAACTGCAGACTGGCTAGAGTATCTTGCAGACATAAAGTGACCAAAAGGTCCCTTTGGCAGCCAGAAGTTTGGCCGGTGCATTTCTGAAACCTGCACTGGTTTTAGAGCGTGATCTTGTCGCGGACTGAGGAGTAACGTAGCGGTACCTTTTCACTGGCTACCCTTATTTCTACAGAAGTTCATGGCCAAGCAGAAGGATGAGGATCACGATGGGGAAGAGCGGAGTTCAAGGTGATCGGAGGACAGAAGAATTCTTTCAGTGACTTAAACTTAGGGTCCAGTCAATTTTGTGTATTTTGTTATGATTTAATTTGTAATTTTGTTTCAGAAGCAGGCATTCATGTTGTGTAAATTTGAGCTCAGTATAGACAGACTAAAAGAAAAACGTACGGTGGCTTTGATTTGTATAGCAAATCATCTGACTTGGAAGAGACTTCTTTTACAAGCGTCGACATGAAATAAATGTTCCTACTGTATAGTTAACACCGCAGGATCGTGTTTGGTGTCATTTATTGTGTTTTCGCTGACTCCGGATCTCTCCAGGAGAGCCTAGGAGGGAATTCATTCCAGAGGCCGGCCTCTGGTGCCGCTTCACAGAGCTGTCAGCGGGCGGAATTTCAGATGCTGCGTGTGCTCCGTGCCGCCCCAGAGCGGTGACCCGCACGGTAAAGGTGGCGGTGGTGCTGTGGATTGTTGCGCTCCCCTTAGCCGTCTCTTTCCTACCGCCGCTGCACTCTCGGGAGAGTCTCGGGAGGGTAAAGCCGAGGCCAGCAAGGGGAGCAAAGCCTGTTCCAGCGCCCCGTTAGCGTGCCTGTCGTTACGGCGGTCAGCCGGGGAGGTCACTGTCCCTTGCCCTTTCTCCCTGGTGACCGGCTTTGCTTGTTTATTTTGGGTTGGTTTTTCCCTAGTTTGTTCCAGCCTGGGGAGCGCTCAGCAGCACGGCTGAACTTTGCAATCTGCTCTTGGACGTTGCTCACTGCGAAGTCTTGGGTCCCTGGCTGGCATGCTCCTGAGGGTGGATCGCAGTCTGGATCGTGACTGGTTCCGCTTTGAGCTTTTGTTTTTCAGCTAGCCGCCTTACCTTCCTTTAAAAGACTGTTTTTAACAGTCCACCGTTGTCTCTGACACTCCTGCTAACTTTGGGTAGTTGACTTTGGCCGAATTACGATCCTGGAGGAGGAGTAAAGGAGTGTTCCCACACGTCCAAGGAAAACGAGAGACACTGGGGTTCTGCCTGGTGGGGATAATGCAAGTCATACTTGTGCCATAGCTGCCACAAAAATCCTTGGGTCTTCAGACCGCTGATCAGTAGAGCGCCAAAAGAAACGGAACGTATGGTTGAGCAAAGGAATCACCTGCACGTCGCTGTCGTGAAGCGTGTTCCCTGACGGGAGGTGATCCCACAAAGTCCCTCAGACTTGCAGGACCTCGCCGCTTCACGAGCGAGCGTATGCAGAAAGAGGTACTCGTATTTTCATGTCTCGAAGTAGTCGAACGGTACCGGGCCGGTAAACGTCTTCGAATACCTGTCCGCTGCCCGCCGTCCGTGCCGCGGATGCGCCAAGAGGGCAGCGCCTGCTCTGAAGGCTCCCAAGCGAAGGCTTCGCTTTGGGCTCTGCGCGTAGGCGGCGGGGCAGGTGACTCGGGAAGTCACGAACAGGACTTCAGAAACTGCAGATTAATTTCAGTCGGGCTTTTTCCATGCCCCCCCCCTCCCCTTTTTCTTTTTTTCCTGCTTCAGTCCCTCGGTGAGAGCGTGCCACTGGTCCGCCCTGGCGGGTCAGGCCCCACGTCAGGCGAGAAGCGTCCCAAAAACGCGCGTTGAGGGATTGAGACCAGCAAATACTTGGCAAGTCAGGGAGCGTGAGTCAGGGCAAGGACGTGCCTGTCTGTCCGAGTGCTCATGCGCCCGGCTCCCTCCTCTTCGCTGGCTGCCGGGAGGAGCCGTCCCCCCAAGTAGTGAGGGGTACGGATGAGGTCGCCGTGAGGGTATTTAGCTGCGTAATTACTCTCACCGAGTTACCCACTCGCTGTTGCAATTCCTACAGAAGAGAATTTAGAAATGCGGTGGGAAATCACGGGCTACAAACAGGAACTCGGCGCGAGGAGCCTGCAGGGAGGCGCGGAAAGCATCTGCGGAGCTGTGCGGCCGGGAGAGTCGGGAGGCTCCGCAGGGAGCTGCCAGCAGCGTCCCCGCTCCCTGGCAGAGCTCCGGAGCTTTGCAGCCTGTTTTTTCCCAGCCTCGCCAGAGCGCGGGACGTGGCCGCCTGTCCTCGCTAGTCCCCTCTCCTTTACCGTGCAGCTTTGCGCCTGTGCGCTTCTGAGTTTCCAGAGTCCGCCGTCGGGAAGGCGATTTCTTGCCCTGCTTTTTCTTTGTCGCTTTAGGAGGAAAATAAAGAAACCCACAAACCAACGATGTTGTTCTTCATTTCTCCTTCTGCCACGCCAGCTTCCGTCCAGATTTGCCTTTGCTGAGCGTACGGAGGGCTGAGGGAGAGATGAGCACCCCGTGCCCTGGGGACCGCTGCGCTGTTTGGGTCCT
This sequence comes from Scopus umbretta, assembly GCA_013400535.1. NCBI lineage: Eukaryota > Metazoa > Chordata > Aves > Pelecaniformes > Scopidae > Scopus > Scopus umbretta. Next base: position 1,859 of record VZTL01034633.1, on the reverse strand, counting down.
TTGCATCGCCTGCCGGGGGGCCGTGCTCCGCTCCCCGGGGCCGTGCTCCGCTCCCTGGGCCGTGCTCCGCTCCCTGGGCCATGCTCCGCTCCCTGGGGCCGTGCTCCGCTCCCTGGGGCCGTGCTCTGCTCCCTGGGCCATGCTCTGCTCCCTGGGGCCGTGCTCCGCTCCCCGGGGCCGTGCTCCGCTCCCCGGGGCCGTGCTCCGCTCCCTGGGGCCGTGCTCCGCTCCCTGGCCGTGCTCTGCTCCCGGGCCGTGCTCCACTCCCTGGCCATGCTCTGCTCCCCAGGCCATGCTCCGTTCCCTGGGCCATGCTCTGCTCCCTGGGCCATGGGACTGGACTTGCGGGGTGCCCGGGGTGGTGGAAGCAGCCTGAGCTCATCCTCCTGGTGCTCCTCTCTCCCTGCTCTTTCCCCCTTCTGCACCCCTGAACCCTTCTGGGGCGATAACCGCCCTTCCTCGCCGAGCTTGACACGGTTTTACCAGAGGTAAAAGGGAAACAGTTTTTCCCTCGAGAGATGCTGAGAATTCATCCGCCGTGCGAGCAGCTCAGCAGTTCCAAAGGCCGCTCCAAGGGCGAGGCGTTGGCAAACGATGAAAACAATTCGGCTTTTCGTGGGATGGCTCAGGGCGCAGGTACGCCCCATCGGCCGGAGTTCGGGGCGGCTGCGGGTGCCCAGGGTGGGCGAGGATGGCGGCTCGGGGGCTTCGGTGCCCGCTCAGTTGCCTGCCTGCTCCCGGCCCGGAGCCACGCCGCTGCCAGAGACTTCCCGTGGCTGGGAAGATGGGATCCGGCACCATTTCCCAGCCGCTGCGAGGCGGAGTGTCACCCTGGAGGATGTTGAGCTCCGGGGACGGGGACTCGGTCAGTAAATCCCGTTTCTGCTCCGCATCCGCTTCCCTTGCAGCTGCCCGGACCCCGCTGGCGCCTGGCCCTTCCCTTTGAGTCGCCCGAACATCTTGGATAAAACCAGGTGAGTGCTGCAGCGGCCATGGGAAAAGATGCAGGAGCTGCGGGGGCGGGGGGGGCGCTTAACCTGGGAATTCCGAGGCGGGGAAAAAACCCATCCTGTCTCCGCAGGGTGACGTGGAAAAAAAATCTAGGAAAAGTGAGGTAAAAAGAACCCGCCCACCACCATTTCTGAACGTTGCTCCCCAAAATGTACAGTGCCGCACTTCGGTTCACCCTGAACGCCACGGGGGCCTGGATGCTCCTGGTGAGCCGAGAGACGGCTAGACAAGGGGCAGACGGGCTCTTCCAAGGGGATTCCTGCTCAATATCCAAAGAACACACCGGGAGCGAAGGGGACGGAGCGGTGGGAGGGGGAATAGGGGTGCCGGGGGACGCCGTGGCTGGGCCCTCGCTTTTAATCGCGCCCATAATTACATTTCACCCGAACGCAATTAAGCCGCTCCCGCTTCCAGAGAGCGTGTCCGCTTCGGTGGCGGATCCCCGCGCCGGTCCAGGCAGCCTTTGGTTTTTCGGCGCGGTGGGTTGGGGCCTGGTGGGAGGGAGCGGGACACGGGTTTAGAGAAAGCCGAAGAGGGTAAAAGGCGCTGGCGGCCGAGCCGCTTGCTGGGAGGCGCAGGGGGGTAAAAATAACCTCCCCGAACTAGCCGGGCCCCCGCCGGC
>VZTL01034630.1:0-17270 GCA_013400535.1 Scopus umbretta | reverse complement strand
TTTTTTTTTTTTTCTTGTCTTTTGGGCCTAATGATGACTTTTAGAGATGTTGCATCAGAAACTCCCACTAGATTTAACTGGTAGCTGAGGGAGGTGGGCTAATGTAAGCCATCTGAGGATCTGGACCTAACTAGGGCTAACATAATGAAAGCAATGGCTTCTCAGCAACTCCCTGCAAATCTGCAGTTGAAGTATTGCATCTTAATATCCTTAACCATTTTCCTTGGGAGAATTTTATCCTTGATGCTGAGTAACGCTATGGATCATATATTGCCCTTGAATGCAGCATCACGTTTCCGTTTGAGGTATGTTAGGCAATAAAATCAGAATTTCAGCTTCAAATAAGTAATGTATAGTATGTGAAGATAAAGTTACCAACGTCTCTTGTGACTGTGTAAAGTTATCTTTGGAAGAACTGTTTTTAGTAGTAGCTGCACAAGTTTGAGGGCTCTTGCTCTTAAACCATTCACATACTTGTCCACTGACCCTTCTTTCACTTTTGAACAGAACAGCAGGAGCTACTTAGGGCTAGCTGTAAAGACTGCCTACCTTCATCAGGTGCCACTGCCTTCTTTTTGCATGAGGCAATGGGAAGTGTATTACACCTCTGTCCTAGCAGAGTTGGGCAGAGTGCTTCAGATTTCGCTTGGAAATGGGTTAATCTGCCCTGGATGCTGTGAATTCCCACAACACCTTAGGCTACTGGGAAGTACAAAGGCTGGTAGTTCAAGCAGCTTTTAAGTGAGATTATTTGACTCTTAAATGTGTGTTTCTGATTACAGTGGGAGTTTGGTGCCTTCATAAATTTGGCTTCATAACTGATGGCATTGGGTCATCTGATGGGAACTAGATTAATGTCTGTGAAAGCCATCTGCTGGTGGTGACTGCTGAAGTGTCTCTATTCTCCTGACTTCAGGTGCGATGGGGAGACAAGGGGTCAACAGAGGAAGGAGCAAAACTGGAGAAGCCCAAAAATGCTATTATTAAGTTGCCAGAACAGGAGTATGAGCCATGGGAACCCAAGCCAAAAAAGCCCCATGTGAGAAAACCACCTTCCCAGCGGAAATGGTACACTCCAATCAAGGTAATGTGTCTGCCCCTCAGTTTTTCCAAGTCTTTTATGTCATGCATGTTACTACATCCTGCTTCCTTAGTGCAGCCTTTCTTACAGCAGAGCTGGGAGAGCCTATTTAGAAAAGTGGCCAGTAACCCCCAACTTTGCCCATTTCTTGGAACACGCATTTCACCTGGCACAGTGTTGCCATGGTTTTTTGAGGAAGAGTGGAGAGTGTTGGAGGGCTTGAGCAGAGATCTTCCCTCCCTCAGCTCACACTGTCTTTTCAGGTACTTTTGCACAGCCTGGATTGGAATAACAGATATCTCAGCTCTTGGGGGTGGTGGATACTGTTTTATGCTATCTCAAGGCAGTATACAAAGAGGATCAGATAAAGTGCACCATCCTTGCTTTGATCGCGCTGTGGCTAAGGCCTCGGGTTGGAATTCAGCTCTGTCCCTTCTAGTTCAGCCACAACATGTAGTGTTTGATTTTGGGCAAGTCAGTCAGTCTCTCCACACTTCCATCCCCATTTCTCCCATGTCATTATAGTATCTGGTGTCTCCCTGTCTTTTAATGTATGTATCCTCACACAACCCTTGAGGCAGGGCAGAGCTGTTATCTCCACTGACAGAGAAGGAAGTTGGAGGGCTAGCACAGGCCAAGGGAGCAACATACCATGTTCATCCCAGATACCTGTGGCCATGTCCCAGACCAATGTTTTGTGGGATGAGGTCCCCCCTCCCCAGTGTGCTTACAGATCAGTTTAACAGTGCTTGAATTTATTGTCTGGAAAGTACCTGTGACTTTCAAAGCCTGCCTAGGTAGGTAGTCTTATGGCTCTTTATCCATTCTCCAGCTCGCCTCCCATCAGCACAGTGCTTTTGTTGTTCTGCCTTTTGTTAACGTAACACCTGCCTAATTGTTCCTCTTAGGGGAGTTGTTCACAGTAAACTACAGTCATCTTCAATGAGTTTTGAGCGCGTTGGATTTGGCCCATTGCATATTGGGTACATGTTACCCCATTGAGGTCTCTTTTCTGGCTGTCCAGATAAGCTGTATACAGAGGGCAAGGGCACAGGAGCAATGTTTGTGCAGACAGTTTAATACCGAAAGGCTGCATCAAAGCACCTGTAATTTAATCTCATGCTGTTTTCCCAAAATGTCTTGATGTCTTGGTCATGTCTTTTTTTTTCTGTTGTTGTTGTTTGTAATTCCAGGGCAAACTTGATGCACTGTGGGCTTTGGTTCGACGAGGCTATGATCAAGTCTCTCTTATGAGACCACAGCCAGGGGATAAGGTAAGGTGTCAGAAACATGTGGGCGTGCCACTTCTCTTTTAGCAGCAGCAATGCTTTTCCCTCCCAATCACCCCATCTTTTTTTTTCTCCTTTTTGTTGCGAGCTTGTCTCTTCTCACATTACCCTAAGGCTAAAAGTTTGTCACAAGAACCAGAGATTTCAAAATGAGCTAAAACGTTTGCTGTGACATCTATTTAAAAGTATCGCCCCAAAAGGTCGACAGCAATGTCTCCACTGTGATGATTTGAGCAGACTGAGGCTGGCTGGCCACAGTATTATACAAGACCTTTTTCAGCCATATAAGTTCTTAGCCTTTTTTTCTGGGCGCATGTGTTGAAGTCAAAGGGTAGGTTCTTTGTGGGTTCTGGGGGATTGCTTGTTTTGATTTTAACATGCAGTAGTTGTTCTACAACAGTAATTATTCTTCCTACCCAATCTCATAAAATGCTTCTCAGATTTAATAATAGAGTTAAGTGATTAATGAAAGAAATCCTGAACTGTGCAGGTGATGAAGAAAAAAATTATAGCAAAGTTAATGGAGAGTAAAGTTTCTGTAGAATTCTATGGAAAGACACACTTCTCTGTCATATCCTATATGTAGGCAGAGAGTATCTCCTGCCTTGATAAAGTCTGTTGGCCAAACATAGGTCAGGAGTAGATTCCTCCTGGGAAGAAGCAGGCAATTTGTGCCTTTTGGAGCCAGAGAGACGTCTGTGTGCTCCCCCCTGGGTCACCTGCAATAGCTTAGTTCAGAGCTCACAATTTCCCCATGAGAGCCTGGCACCGCTATGGTTGTCTCTATCTTGTTATTCTGGGGGGACAACTCCGTAATAATTGAGTGCTGCTGCTTTGGGCTGTTGCACCTTCAGATTTGGCTTTCTGTGGTGGCACTTTGAAACACGAGGACTGAGCAGAGACAGCATCTTTCTCCCCCTGTGGCCCTTCTCTGGCCAGAGTCCATTTCATCACCTTTGCTCTCAGGGGAAGGGGTTATAGAGTTACAGCAGTAGGGGCCATAAAGTGCTTTTCTGGAGTAGGAGTGGTACAGAGGCCCTTGTGTTGGGCTTGTTTGCTTGGCTGACTTTCACACCTAATAACAGACTTTAAAAGTAGTCCTAATTTGCATCATCTAGGGCAAATAAGTTGCATCCCTCTGGCTTTTGGCAAAATACTGTTATGGCATTTGTCTAGTTATTAACCAAATGTGCAGCTTCAGTATTTAAAGTGTAGTCTCTTCCATTTTTCTTTTGATGCGTAAGGAAGCTAAGAACAAACTCGGCTTCCTATGCTGCTTTCTAAAATGGTCTTAACTGTTTCGTTAAGCTGCATTTTCAAGGCAGCTGTGCTCAGGACACCTTATTTACTTTTTAAGCACGATCTAGAGCTTCTGAATAGGCTCTTTAGGCCCAGCTGTATTTTGATAGCACTAACATTGTATAATATGAATCTATCCTCTGCCTTTCACTCCCTTGGTTGGTACGTTTCTATCAGTGCAGAGCACAACAGAGCCTCTGTTAGCCTGTGTGGTCAAGAAACATGCAGGGGGCTGGCTCCGAACAGGGATCCTCAGTTCCTTGCCTTCTAGCTCTGCTGCGAGGAGGGCGAGGGGCTCAAAAGAGGCAATGTAAAACAGAGCGAGCTGAAGGATTATTGTATCAGGGAGAACATTAGAAAAATCAAATGTACATCTGGGAAATAGGATGGAAAGAATCCTATTGATCCAGATTTGGTGGAAGAATAGGATCATCTCTGTTCCCTGGCCTGTGAAATTAACTAAAGCTGAAGAATGTTGAAAGCAGAACAAGAAAATGACTAGACATCCTTCTGCTGTTTAAATAAATAAATAAAGGACATCACAGGCCTGTATTTTATGGAGAAAGCTAGCATGGAAAAGAGCAAGATTATTATTTATTGTTTGGTTGACTTTTCTAGTAGCAATCCCTCAGTGGAGAATTGGCTCCTTGTGAGTTAGGCTTTTGGTGGGGGGGAAGTGTGTAAATATACATGTATGTACACGTAAGTATGCATGAGTGTACATGCACATGCAGGCACTTACTTTGTGGCTGAAGAATGAGGGGATCAAGTCAGTGCTATCAGTGACCGCCAGTGTGGAGAGCCTGGAGCTCTGGCTGTGCAGAGCTGGGGGAGCCCGGCCGCCCCAGAAGCAAGCCCACAGCTCCACTCGACCCAGCGCAGATGGGCCAAGGTCACTCCTGTACAGGTGTGCTGACAGCAGTCAATGGATTTTGGTTTACTGTTGGGTAGACATGAGAGTACAGCCTGGCGTGCCTCGGAGTGTGGTGTTCTTCCAGACTGCACCATCCAGCTGCCAGTGACTGTGGTGATCTACAAGAGAGGGATTGCTTTGCTTTGTGGGGTTTTGAGGTATTTGGGGGGGGGCAGGGGGAAGAGTTCTTTGGGTTTTTTGGTTTGCCTTTTTTTGTTTGATTTTAAGGTAATTACATAGTTGGCTTGGTCATTGGGGAAAATGTAGAGCTCGGAAAGCAAAAAGAACACAATTTAACTCTGTTTTGGGAGTGGCATTTGGACCCGTAACTCAGAAAATTCCTCTCTGAATTTCCCAGAATGAGTCAAATTATTATCTTTACATTTTCAGGGATTACCAGAGATATAGGTTGTTTCCCACTGGAACAAGGTAACTCACTGAAGTTACATTTTCCAAGTTTCTGCTTCGCAGTTTACCTCCATTGAAAAAAGTTTTAATTTTCCATTTTTATTGCTTCAATTGGGCATATGTTTGCTTTTTGCAGCAACTGGGAGAAGTTATAGCAAAATGCTTTTTTCTGCATAATGAAAATACCAATTATAGAGAAGACAACTTCCACAATACAGGGAATAAAATGTTTTTCACAAGGTTTTTGGGGCGGGGGGAAGGTGACAAAGGAGAATTTTTTGACATTAAAACATTCTTTAAAAACTCTTTTAAAAAGTATAATTTCTCTTATAATTTAAAAATGAGTACTGTGGTTTGGGAGATTTTCTCCCCCCAAAATTTTATGTTGTCCTTTGCTCTGGGTGGCCAGGGCTGCTATCCATCCATCCTCATTTCTTCCTTCATCATGATCCTGTTGCCTTTCCCAATCCACCTGTTCTTTTCCTTACCTGTGCCCACTCTTGGACTCCTGCCCTAGACATCCCCTTCCATTTCCTTCTGTGGTTTCTTCCTCTCCTGGCTGTCTCAGTCCTTGTTTCCCTGCACATCCCCTTGATGAGACAGGCTGGTGCCCTGCAGTCCTGCCCTCTGGGAGCAATGGGCCGGTGACCAGCCTCCTTCCCCTGTTCCTCTCGCACAACAGAACTGAGCTGCTGCTAGCAGCATGCCCTAGGTTACAGCCTCGCTGCAGAGCTGGCTGAGGCTCCTGAGAGCTCTCCTGCCCTGGTTTGTGCCTTCCATGGACTTATCAAGAAAAGGATCTCAGTATGGATGACCCATCAGTATTAGGCAGGGTTGTATCAATAGCTGTGAAATCAAGTGACTGTCAAAATCACAGGCACTTTTTGGAACTGCCTATTTAAAGACAAACAGCCAAGCACAAGCTCTGATGCCACTTCTTCTGGGAGCTGTGCCCACAGTGTTTGGCTTGGCTCTGCAGACAGCTCCTCTTCTTGATCTTCATTCAAGATCATGTCATGGCACTACCGCTGAAATGGGTTATTAGTTTGGCAAGTACCTCAATAAAGGGTCACAGGACCCTGCTCACTTGACTTCTGCAGATCACCCCTAGCAGGAGCTTCTGTTGCACCAGGATGGGACAGTAAGGGATAAACACACTTAGCTCTACCCCATCATTAGCAGATAGGCTGCTATTTGTGGGATGGCTTTTTGCTGAGCTCTCAGACAGCATCAGCAGAGAAGCGAGGAGATGAAAAAGGGCTAGTGGCTCTGCTGCAGATTGCTGGGTTTTCTTCTTGCAGTAATGTACAAAGGTGATGCCTTCATAGGCGTTTGTGCTACTGCTGCAGTGATGGATCCTTCAGAGCTACGCTGCTATTCTTCCCTTTCTCCCCCAGAAATTTGGGGCTTAGAGGACCAGCAGTCAGTGTTTTGGCCCAAGAAGATTGATAGCTCTGAGGCAGGGACACTGATCATCCAGAAACAGGAAGCATGTCAGAGTGGCCACCTGGCCTTGTGAGCTATGTGTTGCTCAAGATGTCGTGAAGACTTCCCCAACACTGTGCTGGTGTCCTCCTGAGCTTGGTTCTGAGCTTGTAGGGGGCTGCTGTAAAGGTTGGAGTTTGGGAAATATTAATGTCTGGCTATCTTGAAGTATTTCATAGAAACCACAGTGGCTGGTGGGGCAGGCTGTCAGTCATCTCTGCAAAAGGGAACTTTGAAGCTCTTCCTCTTGGCCTCGTGGATCAAAAGTGCGGCTGTTACCAATGCCAGCAAGTAAACATTAAAAGCCCCAATGTATGCAGAGAGGAAGATGAGATGCTTCTTTCAAATGGTCTGCTTAGTTGCTGCTTTCAGCAATCCATTCCATTTTGCATTTCAGCATATATTGTCACAAGAAATTCTCAGAGGCTCGGTTTACCAAAAACCTCAACTGAAAAAAAGACATTTTTTTCCCGCCAGGCAGAATTGCTCTTCTTTACTTTAAAGGTTTAAAAAGTGATCTCATTTTTGTCACTGAAAATTACCTGCAGAGAGAGTGAGAGTGTAGACTGGATTTTGCTGTCATCGTCACCCTTGTATACTCATGGGACTTTACTTAGAAAAAAGCAATGCTTTAGCATTACTATCCTGTAGTTTGCACACGCAAAGCCATTTCCTGGGGAAGGGGACTAGAAGCAGGCTGTTGTATGGAAATCTGAAAGCCTTTTTTCCTTTTTTGTTCCATAAAACTGAAGGTTAAAAGGCTGCTGTACAGCCAAAACTTTCACAGACTATGAGCTGCTGGTCATATTGGAAGCCAGGACTTCTGGGACCTTTCAGGTTCTTACCATTGAGTCACTGTGTGACTTTGAACAAGGCACAGCAGCTGGAATTTTAAACACCAGCCTCTGAAATTAGAACAGGAGTATTTGGGTTCCTTATTCTGTGTGTCCCTTTCAAAGTAATCACTCTTAAGCTGGTAGGTTTATTAAAGCTCAGAAGGTCTGATTACCCTCAAATTTTGAGTGTTTCCTTGTAATGCTGACCATGACATCTATGTGCCTTAGTTTTCCCAACGGAAAATAGTAATGAGAACACAGTGTTTACCTTCCTTACAGCTGTGAAGCTTAGTTGAGTTCTGCCAGGCACTTGAGACTCCTCAGATGAATGGTGGGACACCAAACCTATGGATTATTGATGACTAGTAATTACTTTCTGGCTGCTACCTACAGGTGGTCAGCAGTTTGAATGCAGCCCATGGGGATGGCAGCACCTGCCTGTAACGTCACACTAGCTGCGCACATACCAGTGCTATTTGGAGCTAATTCTAATTACTTCTTTTCAAGACCAAGTAATGGCCTTTAATAGGTTTCCCTGCCACTTGCTTGGTGATGTGTTGTAATTGCCTAAGTAGTAATTGGCAGAGCTACAGGGGATGCTGGAAAAGCAACGCTGAGCTCCTTCAGACTGTATTGATCTGCAACTGCTGCCTGGTTCTCGGGCTTTTCTCCCTTTGCTTAACCTTTCCGGAGCCAATTACCTACATAAGCTTCTGAAAAATTAGAGATGGGGACATTGCCTGCCACAGCAGGTGATCTGACTTTGTCACTTTTAATGAAAATGTGACACATGTAGCTCCTGGGTTTGGGGTTTTTTGGTTGGGTTTGTTGGTGGTGGTTTTTTTTTTTCCTTTTTGCAAAGGACACCAGTATCTGTAAGGCTCATTCCTGCTGTAGCAGGCATGGCATGGGGGAAAAAAGCTCCCTGATTTGGGACCAATGTCCTAATGCACAGTTCCCAGGATGTGCTGAGCACTGCGGCTGGAAAGATGTAATCAGTGACTAATGGATTTCCTGCCCTGCAAGAAGCCCACATACTGGCATTACCTGTCACTTGTGCCAGGATCATGTTATTTCTGATGTGGAAGAAGAATTCACAAATAGACTTTGGGGATAGATGCTGCCTGTCTGCCCCCTGGGTGGAACTAGTGGTCTGTCCACATTTTTGGGAGCCAGAGGCATGCTCAGTAACAACAACCACAGGAAGCTCTTCTGAAGGATGGGTACAAATCCCAAGGCTGGTACCACTTAGCACACAACAGAATGAAGAAGATCAGTCTTGTGGTTAAGATGCTGAGATGTGACTTCGGAGACCCTGGCTGTAGCTGATGTAAGTTACTTCACTTCTGTTGTACTGTAGTTCCACAGTGATAAATGAGGTGAACAGTAAATTCTAGGAGGGTGAGACCATGTTCCTAACAGGACTTTGATCACTTCATAGATGAACTCTGTTAGGTAGACGGCAGCTCTTTTGCTGCTTTTAAAGCATTTGGTATTTCTTTGATATTTATGGTAAAGGAACAGGTTCATCAGGTCTGATTCTCAGGTTTTTATAGGGAAAGTGACTTTGGGATAAGAACTGGTGACCTAGTCCCTTGTTCACTGCAGCTCTAATGTGTCTCCCTTGGGGGGATAGGCTCTTGTGTGTCATTACCACAATTTTCCAGGCAGACTTCACTGATGCTCCACAATTGTGCTTAGAATACAGTCTGTCTAAGCTATGCAGATCTGGCTTGGAGTCAGGTGACTATCTTGGGGCTTAGGAGGAAGCCCACAACTGAAGGTATGTCTTTTTTTGAGAAGATAAGTGCACAAATGCACATGCAGTTGCTTACTAGGACTGCATATACAGATCCATAATTTGCACACGCAAATGAACAGATATGCTGCGGCCAGTATTTTGGCAGCACCCCTGGATCAATGCTGAACCCCATGTTGACTTGTTTCATTTGGGTTGCTGGGAGCTGTGCATTCCTTATTGTCTTCTGAGTTGGGTAACAGTCCAGAAATTAATCTACCCAGCCTTCCTTAGCTCTCTGCTGATGTACTTCTAGTAACTATGTAGGAATCCCTTTCCCCATATGCAGAATGAGTAATGCTGTGATCTTCCTCTGAAGGTATGTGAGCTCTAGAAATAAAAAACTCTGTGTAAGATAATGTATTAATACTATTATTCATCCTAAAGTTATTATACAGAGTGATGACTAAAAAGGTATTGCATCATTACTTTCTACAGAGGAGCTGTAGTTCTGGATGCCTCTCTTCTTCTATAAACTACTGTGGTTCATGTTGTGGTACCAGAAGAAAACGCAAATCACTGTGTCTGCCATTGTATGAGTAACACAAAGACACTACACAACCTGAAGAGCTTATGAGCTGTGTCTGTTAAGTCTTAATCTTAACTTAATCTTGTTTTGAACATAAATATCAGGTTAATAATAAAATCCTACAGTTTTATATGCCAGTGTTAGTCTCAGATAGGAACTGTTCCTGCATCAACAAGACTGCAAACACTGCACTCTTTGCAGCAACACTGGTGATTTCTGCAGCGTTTTTAAGATCTTTTTACCTTTTGTTTGTTGTTTTTTTGTGGGTTTTTTTGGCATATGAACATGTCTGCCCTTTTCCCCTCCTTTTTGGGTTTCTTCTAGGGAATATAATTATCCAAGCAGACACCTCAGTCTTCACTGGCTGATAAATTTAAGGAGTGGGATATACAGAAACCTTGAAGCAAAGCCTACCAAGAGCAGTGTCCATTCTTGCAATGCTGAAGGCTAGGCACTCTGAGTGGAGCAGAGCTTTGAAAAATGAAAGGAGGTGTACCTGGGTCTTTTTCTACTGCTGGGGGACAGGCCACTGGTAAGTTGAGACCAGGGTGTGTAACAGAGTTTGTACAAGAGAGATGGCAATGGGATGCTCATGGAAAAGAGTAACTTCAAAATGCAGATCTGGCACTTGATAGACTGGTCAAGCTACATAGGGGAAACATGGCAGGGATATATTTGCATATGTTAGGTCTCTATAGCACACCTGAAATGGGAAGGAGAGTTCTGTGTCAGGACTTTGGTACTTGAGTTGCTTCCCTGGTGTGTTCATTCCTAGAAATAAGGCGGCAGTTATGTCCTAAGGAGCTCTTCCATCCAACTTAACATAGGAGATTTTGGGGGAGGAGAGGCTTTCTGTGCCTTGTAAATGTGCCAGCACTGATAATGAACTATATGAGTCTTGTCCCAGGAGAAGAAAATCCTTTTGAGATAAGCACAGAGGAACCTGCAAACTATGGGTTTACTGTCTACTTGCTCTAGGTAGCAGCAGAGCCATTTAAGGGCCAGTTACCCAGAGATGGGTTGGGGATACTTGTATCTGTTTCCAGACTCTAAACAAAGCAGCAGCTTGTCAGGGTGATGGGCCAGGATCTTACGTTTTTGGCTGAGGCAAGGAAAAATAATACCCGTTTTCATCAGACATCTCTCTGAGTCTCCAGCATTATCTTAAAACCTAGGCAGGTAGAGATCATTGTGCTCTTCCTCTGTGCATGCCATAATCCCAGCTTGCTCCTGAAGAGACAATCAAATAATTCACCCTGGAAAGCACGATGAGGCTTAATTACAGTTTGAGCAAGACCAGTTACAGTCCTGTGCAGCCTAATTTACTCCTGCCAGCAAGCCGCTGATACTTCAAGGCTGAGCATGTTGCACCCAGCAAATGTTTGTTGCTCTTGTTGCTATGCTCCAAAGCCCTCCCCACTGTAGGTGACGGACAAATGCAATCTCCTTTTCCCTGAAAACGCCAAAGGAAAGAGAAAAATCTTTTGCAAACCAACCACTGTTGTTTTTTCTTGAACCACATTCTAGTCTGGTCAGCATTCAAGTGTGGAAATGTGTAGTGCTGTGGTTAAAACAAGGGATGTGAGTCATAAGTCCTGAACTTGTAAATACCATTTTTTTTCCCAAAAGCTGCTGCATAACCTTGGGTAGATGACATGACCTGACAGTGGCTCTCCTCAGTTCCTCCACTGTGGGAGCCTCATCCATAAAAGTCATCAGAAAAGAGGAAGGCAGTAAATCGTGTGTTGTGACTGCAGGTTTGGGTGGGATGTGGTCTGGCATGACTGTACTTTGAGATCGGTACTGAGTATAATGTATGTCTGATAGACCGTAACTTTGATTATGCCCGGTGTTATCCTTTTCTGTTCCCTTTGCCACTTCAGGTTTTTTTAGGGCTCAGAATCAACAGGCTTTGTTATGGATCTGCACTGTGTGTTACTTCAGCCACAACCTCATCAAGGTCCAAGACATGTGATGTTTTGTGCATTCCTGAAAATATCTTGTGACTCTGGCCATTCTTTCAGGAGGTATTGGTAGCCCACTGCTGCATTTTCCTGCTAAGGCAGGGCTGGAAACAACATGCAGCTCTCTACTGAATGGAGTGTGATACAAATTATTTGAATAGCCCTGCCTTCAATACTGGGATGGGTTCTCCATGTCACCTGCCCCATGTCTCCATGTCACTTTCCTTGTGTGCCTAAGCTGGAAAAGTGCTATCAGGCATGTGAGAGCTGGATGGTGGAGATGTGTTCAGCGCAAAGTTTATTTCACTGAAGGGTCCTGGTCCTAGCTTAAAAGGCCAGTTTCCCTGGCTGAGCTATTCCTCCCTCAGATTCCTCATTATTGGCTGGTTTCTCTGGGTGTAAATTGGAAGTAGCCCGCTTCTCTTCAGTGTACTCCTCCACTGGTCTTCAAACTAACTGAACAGACTGCTCCCAGAGGACCCATCCATGGTTTCAAGCAGTGCCATGCACAGTTGGGACGGTGAACTGGGGTGCAGTGTCTGCAGATGTGCGTGTCTCAGGAACCTATTAGTGCTTGATTGTATTCAACTCTCTCAGTATTCTGATTAAAGAAGCTACAGTAGCCTGGGATACTGCAGCTATTAATCTTACTGCAAAACAGTTCTTATCTCTATCTTAATTCCCTAGTAGAGCTGGACATCATTTTCCATATAACTCTTTGTTTTGGCTAAAAACTGCTTCTTTAGATTGTAAATATTTTTGCATGTTAGTGGAATTAGCTGAGGTGGAAACTATACCCTTGAAAAAGTCTCAGTATTTTCAGGTTTTGTTTTGAAACGCCTTTTATGTCCGAAACTCAAAGAAAAGATGTTTTGAATTGAACAGCATATGTGTTTCAAGCCCCAGTGAAACTTATTTTGACAGATTTCTTTTTACCTGAAAAATGAAGACTTTTGGTTGTTGTTGACTTTTACCTTGGCCAGCAAGTGAACCGAAAGATGACTTTTATTGCCGCTGTTATGTGCAGTGCATGCCATGGGCCTGTTTGTGAGTTTTCCCTGGCAACCTACCTCTCTTGGCCCCTGGGGGATCCCCTGGATGGGGTACCACACACTTGGTGTCAAAAGAAGACTCTCTCTTCCCTTCCCCACCCCATAAATGCTACTTTCTCAGCTACTTGCCTCCCGTAGCCAGGGTATCTGAGGACATACTGGACTTCTGAAGGATTTCTTCCCCTAGCCCCTTTACAAAGCAAGGCTGGCCCCCCTTTGCCTCTGTGAGAGGGGCTCAGGCAGCTCAGCTCCCGCCTGGGCTTTCTGGGCAGCAATGTGGGCCATGTCTCGGCTAAGCCAACAGGTTTGACTCTGAAATGTGTCAGCCCAAGGCATTGCTTAGCTGTGTCTCACTGTCAGTGTGTGCTCTGCTCCTGGCGCGCATGCAGCGATCTTCTCGTTTGTGACTCGGACGTCAGAGGTTCTGAAAGAGGGATTAACTTTCTCTGCTGTGTCTCCCTGGTGCTGCACCAGTGAGCCAGTGACTGGGGCTTGTGGGTAATTTATTTTGGTTGCTAAAACCTAAGAGAAAAGGCATAAAATTTCCTTATAAGTGTGTCTTTGTGGATTTTGTGAAGGATCTGCACGTGCCTCAGCTGATTTTAAATATCACTGCCCCTTCCTCAGTCAGGACATGTGGGAGGTAACACAACTTTAAACAGGACACATCTTCAGCTTAGCCTAATTCCTTTTGTGGTGTGAAGCATGCTGAGTGAGCCCAGTAGGTTATACCTCCTGGCAGCACCACCTTGCTCGTGCTGTGCTGTAAACAGAGTTTGCTGCTGCTGCATGGATCATCCTTGTGCATTTGCATTCATCATTTTGTAGTTTTCGATTTGAATTTATCTGATGTACCCAAAGCCATTATAGGGTCCTCACAGTTACAATGTGAGTGATTCACAGTCCACAGTGCAGTGATTTCCTTCCCCTCCAGTAACTCCACCATAGAAGGAGGGAGCAGGAGTGGTAAAAGTTTACGTATAGAGAGGCCAGATAATACACAGGATAAAGAATGGGCTGAATGGATTCTCCTTTATAAAAGCAGCACTAAAGAAAATAATTATGTTCTCATTGTTGGACGCTGCCACTTCACTGGACTTTACTTTTAAAATCATCCTCTCTTCAGTCGACCCCATTTTCTCTTATCTCTTCACAGCTTTGCATTGCCATCATTTTAGGCATCAGTGCTGAGCTGCCAAATAGATCCCCAGAAAATTGTTATTGACTAGAGAGGACTTACTAAGCTGGAAGATACTTAGAGTCAGATTCTCATGCAAGCAAATATTTTATGTTGATGATATTTTTATATTTTGATTTGAGACCTAAAAACTTAAAATGGCTACATATAAAAATTAATTGCAAGTTAATAAATTAGTTGCCAATGATTAACGCAATAACCACAGTATAATTAATACTGATGATTAAAATTTAATTGTTAAATAATATAATTAGAAAATAATTATAAATTATATATTTATTGACTTGAAAGCATGATTAGCCATGAAACTGCTGATATGGGAATCTCTGACATTTCCAATACTTTATTTTTCAACACAAAACCAGTATCCAAGTCCCAAATGTAAGAGTAGGAGTTAGTAAAAGTTACTTGAATATGCCTGAAAACCAGGCAGGCTTAGGTTTTATGTGACAAACTGTTTCAGCGGCTCACTAATTTCTAGCCTGTATGCTGCAGGGTAATCAGTGCAATTCCCAGGAAATCTATGAAGGTTTTAATGAGCCGTGACATGTTCAGCACACAGTCAGCATGAAGCAGTGCAGTGTGAGGAAGCTTTTGGCAAAGGCTGATGCACATAGATCCTGGCTCCCGAGGAGCCAGCTGCTAATCCTGACACTTGCACAGGGAACTCGAATAGTGGGATCTCTGTACTGCCTCTTTCTGTAAAATTACTGTATCCATAATCTACCTCATTCATAAATACATTTGCTAAAAAAATTTCCAGTAGTGTTGCTGGTTTAGGATACTTGGTATAGGTGTTTCTGCTAGAACAGTTTTGTTCTGTATTAGAGGACAGGAATTACCCTGTCCTCTAATTTTTCCAAGATTCAGCTTTTGCAAAAGTCTCATCTTAAAGGTATATATCCCATTGGTTTCTCTGTGTGTGGATCAAAACCTTCACTTAGCTAAAGTAATTCTGACTTTTTGTAGATGCGTGCTCTTGTGGTTTTGTAGGTAGCATAAAAACCTGAATCTATTCTTTCGAGTTTTAGAGCTCTACTTTTACACTGAACTATCGATAGATATTTAAGAAGTGAAGCTATATACTGACAAACCGTATCCATAGCAAGCTGGCAGAGTCATCCCAATGACATCCGTAAACAAAACTGGGGAGAAAAGTGACTACTCATTTGAGCCCAAGGAAATTATGTTCATTTCAGATTTCAGCATCCTAAATGTAATACTTTTGACTGGGAGCTACTTTATTTTTTTTAATTTGGTGGTCCAGTGTTTTGGATTGCTATGCTCAAACTTTAAAGGAATGATTTTATTTTAATCCATTCTAAAATGTAAAGCCAAGTATCATATACTTACAGAGACCAAGAAATTTCAGTAAACGTTTAAGTGAAGCCAACTCTTCCTCAGTCAGATACCCCTCTCTGCTAGTCAGAATTGCAGCACTGAGACTCCATAAGCAATACCTAGAGTGAATGAAAACTCAAGCAAAATTTGTAACAGGAAGGCTATCTCTTATTAGGTCAACTAATGCAGCTAAAAATAAGAAACAGACATACTTCTGTGTACACAAACACTCTGGCATGCACAGAGATGAAAATGGATTTCTGTTAAATAAGCACCAATGCATGTATTCAAATGGACAGCGAGCAGGGACAGCTACTGGCAGATGGGGCAGATTTTTAAAATTCTTTTTGCTGAAGTGCTTTTAGTATCGTGGGTGAAGAGACTTGCCCATGGCACTCTTTGAATTGCCTGGATCCTTTTAAGAGTTGTTCCTTTCCATTGAAGGCTTGCTGAGTAGTAGCTAAAGATTTTGGGGGAACAAGCGCAGGGGAATGATGTATTGAGCACTATGATGAAAGTAGCCCAAAACCAAGATGCAGTGGCTTTTAAGAGGTTCCTCCCTTCCTTCCCCCCTTTAAACCACACACAAAAACACATCTTAGGTGGTCGAGGATGCATTGCCTAGAAGTACAAAGTGCCTGAATTGCACATGTGATTGTTACACTGGGATAAAAGCTGGAGTCAGGACAAGGGCAGATCCCGCTGCTTCAGTATTTGTACTTTTTGAAAAGCCAATTTGGCAAGCAGCATAACAAGAGCCTAACAAGTGGATGGACATATGGGGAGGCAAAATAATTGTGCATTAGGAAGACTGTGCAGATGTGAGATGAAGTAAGGGCGTAACTCCATATGGCACATCGCTGACCTTCAGTTGGTGCCTGAATGACAGTACGCGGTGCAGGTCGCACCATCTGAGGGGTGCTGTACTGGGAGCAGGGCTGAAACCAGACAGAACTGGATTTACGCAGATCATCTGCTTCCTAGAAAACAACAAAGCAGCTACCGACAGCTGTTGTGCCCGAGATCATCGTGGTATTACTGCACCTTGCGACTCTAACACTTTCCCTAAAACACTTCATGTATACAATGCTTCTGGAAGAAAAATACTGTTACCACTACAAAAGTGGCAGTGGCTCTTAATCCCTGTTAATCCCCTGTGCAGGGAGAACATAGATGAGTGTGCAGGATACCTGATTTCTGTCTGTGTTCTCTGTGGTTTAAAAGCCTTTATATGCCTTTGGAGAGGAAATTACTTAATCCTTTCAAACACAGAATATTAAAAATCCTGTGGTTAGCATGTTTATTTGAGAAATATAATGGATTTTTTTATAAACTAACCCCAGAGGGATGTGCATATTAGATAGAATAACTGTGGCACTCTGTTATTAGGAAAGTGTGATGAGTGGAGTGCTTAATTCCTCAACCTAGAAATCTTTTGATGAAATACAGTTGATGAGGCCAAAGTATGACTTCTGATTTATTATCATTTGTCCTCCCTTTTCCTTTCAGCTGTTAATCCTAACACTTGCTTGGCTAAGAGTTTGTCCTCATTTTATCAATGGCTGCTTGAAGTGCTCAGGAGGATTTGCTCCAGTATTCACCAGAAGTCTTTGATATATGAGATTGTAGGCTAACACCAATAATCTTTTGTTAGGAAGTGTCACAATACATACATCGATCATCCAAGCCTCTCTCTGTCAGACTCTCCCAACCCAAATGTATTTTTCATGACACAATGCGGTGCATGGCCTTTAAATTACCCATCTGTCTGACAAATCAGTGAGTGTGGCAGAAACTGGCAGCAGTTTGACGTCGCCTATCACTTTAACTGGAGTGAAAGTAATGCGAACAGATTTATGGGATCCCGTTTGATTATAGACTATGAATATATTTGGAATTGATGTTTGGGAGAGATACAACAGAGATGCAGGAAAGGCTTGTAGGCAAAAGCACTAGTGTTGGTTTGCAGCTTTGCATTTACAATGAGGGAGATTATTCTTAATTTTTTCCCTTCCCATATGTTGTATCTCAACTGAATACCTCTGGCTTTTTTATCTTTTTTTGTTTGGTTGGTTTT
>VZTL01034629.1:0-11581 GCA_013400535.1 Scopus umbretta | reverse complement strand
CCCCCCCGATAAATCAGTTTGGCATATTTTGCTAATATAGGTATGATTATAGAATAGAGGATTTATGTCAGTAAGAAAAATTAATTTACATGTGCAATCTCTAGCTGGCAAATAAATACCACGTGTGTAAAATGTTATTTGGTTGACTTATAGAAGAAGAGAAATATATATATTCTACACATTCTGCCTCTCCCTTCCCCCCTTCCCCAATATATTTTTGCATGCCCACATACCTCAAAGAACTTAATTTTGGCACAGATGGAGATGGTACTTAAGAAGTCACAACTGCTGACCCAAATGAAGATGTATGTAATTGTTCCCCATCTTGGATGTTCAAATCTTCTGAAGAAAAAAGAAAAAGTGCATTTTATCATTTGACTTCTTCCTCTCTGAGAAGACCATCTCTATGTCCCCAGGGTAATTCTCAGGGAGGACTTCTTAATGCTTGACCGCTTAATGAGATTTCTTTCTCTTTTTCTTTTTTTTTTTTTTTTTCTTCTTGGTAATAAACTTTATGTGTTATTTGCTTGTCAAGGTAGAGTAATTTATTCTTTTTACAGACTAGAGAAGATTTAGTGTGCATCTTATGTATCCAGCTTGATCTCAGACAAAAATTTAAAGTGTGCATATTTAAACACCTCAATGCTGATGATATTGATCTAGGATAGATGAGTCCAACAAGGCTCACTGGTGTGGTCTGCAGCACCATTTGACAATCTTTGTTGGTTGGTTTATGGTTCACCTGTGTGCTGGGAGTTTGGAATAACCTGTAGCTTCAGGTGACTGGAATACATTGCTGGGAATACTAATGCATGGGAGTAGGAAATGGGAAGAGGAAAATAGAGATGAGATTCTGCAGCTCTTCTGCTGTTTATCACTCCATATGTTGACCAAATTGTCTCACCTTTTCAGAAGAGAGGAAGGATGGAAGATTGCTCCTCTCTCATCCTGACTGTATTGGCTGGGAGACAGGAAATAAAAGGAATCTACAGTTTATATAAACTGCAGCAAAAATAGGAGACTGCTAACAAAATAGTGGCAGAACAGCTACTATACACATTCCTTTCAGGAGCAGAGGGGTGTGACATGGTTTTGCTAAGTTAAGCAGCTTGCTTTATTGGACAGTGTCTTGGTTCTGTTTATATACTAACTGCAATCTCATCTGGAGTATCAAGTTTCTTCCTTCTGAGCGATGTTCCTGGTATGTTTTCACACATTTTTTTTTATTCTGAGGAGAGGCAGAACATGAAGAAAGTCTACTTTATTCACAAATATAAGTGTTCAGATTCAACTGAAATAATCAGAAGCACAGGGGAATCAAGCTATTAGTATGTCTTTTAAAACTGTAGTTTCAGTTTGAACCCCACACAATTCTAGGGATACTGGGAGAATTAATGAGATCAATTTATCATCACCATTTCAATTATATATAGGTGGTATTTCCATTCTTCATTTTCATTCTCAGTAAGGGTGCTTCTTACTGAAAATGTCATCAAAATACATTTTATTTTATTTTAATTTTTTTTTTTTTTTTTAAAGAAATGGTCCTGTATGTCAGCCCAGGAGATGAGACACAGATATGAGAAATGTGCCTGTAGTTTTACTGGGTGAAAGATCTTAGAACAGATGAGACCCTGGTAGATCATGTTCAAATCCACTCATAATTGGTGATAGGGAGCTGTGGTCTATATGCAGAAATTATGTTGAAGGGTGATTCATACTTTCAATCTAGAGATGTAAATGTGCAGAGCTCATAGTCTCTGGCTGGTGAGTAATCGTATAGTGGATTTTTGTGGCCTGTTCCTTGAAATAAAAGAAGTTGGATGAAAAACTGTAATACAAATGTAAATAGCCTTGCATTACAAATGTAGTGTGTCAGTTCACCAATTAGGATGTCTAGCAATATGAGGCCTATTACCAAGGGAAAAGGAATGCAGTAATGGCAAAAAGAAAATTAAGCTGCTGTGCACTTCCTGGGCCTCAGTAGTGTTAGAATACAGTCTGCAGGAATACAGGTTGAAACCGATGCTGTTAACAGTTCTGTTCTTGTCTCTGTGACACTGTTTTATACCACTTTTAGGGAAATAGAATGAAATACAAAAGTCAGCAAAGGAGTTGGTTTTTGTTTCTTGGAAGAACCTAAGTGTTTCCAAATCCTTTGGAGATAATGCTCTCTAATCTGTAGAATATGTATAGCTATTCTCAAAATCTCTTATATAGTATTGCTGTTTTATTTTGTCTTTCCAAAGTCTAAAATGGGAGTAAAAATTCTTTTCTTATCTGCTACTTGTCATAGCTGAAGACTGAATATAGATGTGAGATCTATCCAGCTTGTTGAATACAAACCCAGTGATAGATGTAAAGAAGAAATCCCATCTGTGAGACATTGGTAATATATAGGACTTTCAAGTAGACCTGACCTGCTGGAAATATTACTAATTTTTCATGAATGTCAAGATACTTCTGCTAGAGGAAGGTCCAAAATATTTTTTCTGTATAGAAACCTCTTGGCTAAAATATTCAACAAAAGCTTTTAAGAATGGCTGAACTGTTGAAGCTTTTAAGACCTCCTTGTCAGCAGATAAGGCAACAAAACACATTTAGGAAAAAGGTGACTGTTGCCTCCACTTTGTTTGAACAGCATTCAGCAGCAATAGTAACAAAAAAATCTGGCATAGTTCAGGAGCTCTGTTTGCACAGGAAAAAAAAAAAATAGCGCTATGTGTTACATCATAAAGAAGTGGTGATACACATTATATATAAACTAATTCATACTGGATTCCTGAAAGCATCTCAAGTCTTTATTTCTTCAGGCATTAGTAAATTGTTTACTTGTTTTACAATCTATTTCAGTATCTCACAAAGATTAGCAGTGACTAGAGTAAACTCTGATGTTAGTAAAGTGTGTGAATATCACCAAAAAATGCTCAAAAATAAGATACAAACACTTCTATGTTCCAAAGAATCCAGGTTTCTATTATGAGAAACGTTTTTCTTTCAATATGAAAACATCAGGCAAATTAGTTTTGTTCTAATACTGTAGTGAGTACAGAGAGAAGAGGAAGGCTCTGGAAATTTATTTAGACTTATCTTGGCAGTTATGCTTTTACTGTTATGTTTTATTTAAATTATTGTATTTAAAATTGCTGAAAGGTAAGTTCAAACAGTGTGCTTTAAAAAAACCTTCAATTCAATATAACCAGCATGAGCCTTGTTTCACAATGCTCTTCCTTAAAGGTAGTACATTCTGGCTTATTACTTCAGAAGAATGTTTTCTAATTATTATGCATGCCTAGATACCTGTGGGAGCCTGCTTTGAATAAGTAAAAGCCGTTAGGTGAAACAACTGTAAAATGGAAAAAGTGTTGGGTTACTAGAATTAATAACAAAGTTATGTGGTGGCTGTTGGCAGTAGTTAACCATAATGTCCTTTATGGAAAGGATCACAGAATCATAGAATTCTGCCTGTAGTTTCACTAACCTCTGTCTGGAGTGTAAATCAGAGCAGAGTGGTGAGGGCTGTGGTTGGGAGGAAATAATCTGGAGA
The DNA here is from genome assembly GCA_013400535.1 of Scopus umbretta. Taxonomy (NCBI): domain Eukaryota; kingdom Metazoa; phylum Chordata; class Aves; order Pelecaniformes; family Scopidae; genus Scopus; species Scopus umbretta. The sequence goes on along the minus strand of VZTL01034629.1, from coordinate 8,034 downwards.
CACTTTTGCCCCCCCAGAAGGCTTTTTGCAATATTTTATTATCAGAAGTATTTCATAAAATCATAGAATGGTTGGGGCTGGAATGCACCTTACAGGTCATTGAGTTGCAACACCCCTGCCATGGGCAGGGACACCTTCCACTAGATCAGGTTGCTCATAACCCCATCCAAGCTGGCCTTGAACACTTCCAGGGATGGGGCATCCACAGCTTCTTTGGGCATCCTGTTCCAGTGCCTCACCACCCTCACAGAGAAGAATTTCTTCCTTATATCTAATCTACCCTCTTTCAGTTTAAAGCAATTACCCCTTGTCTTATCACTACATGCCCTTGTAAAAAGTCCCTCNACTGTAGCCCATGGGAAGGACTTGCACTGGAGAAGTTCATGGAGGACTGTCTCCTGTGGGAGAGACCCCATGCTGGAGCAGGGGAAGAGTATGAGGAGTCCTGCCCTTGAGGAGAAGGAGCAGCAGAGACAATGTGTGACAAACTGACCACAACCCCCATTCTCCATCCTCCTGTGTCACACGGGGAGAGCAGGTAGAGAAGAAGGGGAGTGAAGTTAAGCCCAGGAAGAAGGGAGTGGTAGGGGGAAGGTGTTTTAAAATGTAATTTTTGTTTCTCATTATCCTACTCTGCTTTGACTGGTAATAAATTAAACTGATTTCCCTAAGTTGAGTCTGTTTTGCCTGTGACAGTAATTCCTGAGTGATTTCTCCCTGTCCTTATCTCAACCCATGAGCTTTTTGTTATATTTTCTCTCCTGTGTCCAGCTGAGGAATGGATTGATAGAGTGCCTTTGGTAGGCGCTTTGCATCCAGCCAAGGCCAATCCACCACACCCTCTGACCATCTCTGTGGCCTTCCTCCAGACTCGCTCCAACAGGTCCATGTCCTTCTTATGTTGGGGCCCCAGAGCTGGATGCAGTACTCCAGGTGGGGTCTCATGAGAATGAAGTAGAGAGGGAGAATCGTGTCCTTCACCCAGCTGGTCATGTTTCTTTTGATGGAGCCTGGATACACATGTAAATGACATTCAGAAGTCAAATACAGTGCAGACATCTTGCAAAGTTGGCAGGGAGAAAATAAACTTTCCTTGAAAACCCCAAGGTATTTGGAGCCTGGCATTAGAGTGAACCAGAGTTTTCAAGCCACAAGAAAGGCAAAAATCAGGCCTTTGAAACATTTTATCTGAAAAGAAATTATTAGCAAGGAGCTTATCTCCACAGAAGTGAAGGTGCAGTAAGGAAGATGGCTCTGTGTTCTCCAGTTTTCTTTTTTCAGCATAACATTAAAAAATGTTTTTAAGATATAGCTGTTGTATCTAAATGTGTCAAACTGTGTGAAAGCTGTGTGTGTTTTTTTTAAAAAAAAAACAACAACAAGCCAAAACCGACAAAACTATTATTTATTGAGAGAAGGCAAATGTAGAGGAATTTCAGAATGGTGTGAATATCATAGTATAAAATACAAGGATACTGGGAGCAACCGCTGCAGGGATGTGGTAGAGTCCCCATTGCTGAAGTCTTTCAAAATGTGATTGGACAGGTGCTAGTTAATCTCATCTAGGCTCCTTTTTCCCACAAAAGGTTGGACTAGATGGTCTATCAAGGTCCCTTCTAGCCTGGGCTGTTCTATGATTCCTATGAAATAAGTAGTCTTTACAAGATTTTTTTTGTTGTTGTTCTGGGGCTCATGCCAACCACTTTCAGATGTTGATGCTTCTTGTCAGTGACTTCTGAAGGGTTTCTGTTTACTGCTGTGTAGATGAGACTAGAGGAGTTTTTCTTCATGTTAAGAGAATAGTTTTGAAATATATATATATATATTTTTTGACTGAAATGCCTTACATGAGATCATTCAGTTTCTAGACAGTGAAACAAACTACCTGTTGTATGTTTGCTCTGTTTGTTTATGGAAAAGATTGTATTATTTCTTTTAGCTGACTAGCTCTAAGACAGGGCTGTTCTGTGAGGGCATTGTTGACTAGACCTCCTTGCCAGTACATAAAAATAACTGAGACCCAAAAAACTTTACTTGAAATGAGGTGAATCCAGATAAAGCCTGAGAGTGTCCTTCCAAAGCAGCCTGTGAAATAAAAAAATACTTAACAATGAGGGACTCTGTAAGACTCGTAGTTTATCCTTCAGTGCCAGATGATTTTCCAGATATTTTTGAATCTCTTGCTTCATGAAAATTAATTTTTGCTGTGTTCTTCTTGCACCAAACCACAGAGGACACTGAATAGGCATGAAGCCCTGCATTTGCCAAAGTGAACTGACTAGGAAAATTACTTGCTTTTTCTGTATTTTTTTTTTCTCACAAAAAGTGCTACTTTTTCTCCAGTGGAAAATAGAAGCGGAAGAAATAATGACTGTTCTTTTCAACTTCCTGTTCTCTGTGTGTGTGTGTGTATATATATATATTTCTTTTTTAATTCATTAAACATGAAAACAGCCTGTTAAGGAAACTTAAAAGTATTTTTACATGTTTTTAATTGAAACTTCAGAAGAAAGAGACATGAATCAACTTTGCATAAATGTATACTGGTCCCCTACTTAACTCTACCTAGCATCCAGTAGATGATACGAAAAGTCTAATGGGAAGGTTAAACAGCAACTGAAAGCTGCTGAATGTGCTTTATTTATTTATTTAATCTATGAAAACTGCTCTTTGATGGACTGAGTTCTTTCCTTTGATATTGCCTTCTACCAGATAAGACTTGTCACTGTATTAAAAAAACAAAAAACAAACAACAAAAAAAACCCACAAAAAAAACCCCAAACCTACCAGATCATAAAGTGTCCTTGCCCAAAGAGGAAACAATGCTGCAATTTTTAATGGCTTATGAGATCTGTGAACAGCGTTTCCAATACAATTACATTGAATTTTCAACTGAGGCAAAAGGGAAGAAAATGCAAGCAAACCCCTAAATGCCTTCACTGTATTTTTTTTTTTCCACCCCCCAGGATGGTGTAAATGTTTTTTAATACAATATTTCACCAAGGCTTTGGAGACACTTTTTCAAAGCCTGTAAAAATTCATGCGTACTGACTCCTCCTGTGCTGAGGAGCTTGTGCATATTGGAGATTGCAAGCATTTATCTGTTGTTATTGCTAATTCTAACAGAGTTTTGACATATGGTGTCGCACTTGAGATCACTGACACTGTGTTGCCTAACTGCCAATTTCCAAGTAGTATGTTATGGAGAAAGCTGTTAATGTGCTATGAATTTGTAAAATCCCTTTAAAAGGATAGGGTGTTATCTGAAGAGATTTCTCAAATGTGTTTAGCAGCATGCCTGGTCAAGGGTGTTGGATAAACAGCATCTATGCTGCCTGAATAGAAACAGAAGCTTTGTAGCTGTGCATGTGGATGAAGTCACAGCTTCCCACTAGCAGGCGAATGGTTTCAGACTTGCAAAATGACCCAAACTGGCAGATCTTCACCTGCTGCAGGTGTTATTGCAGTTTCCAGTTCTAAACTGCAACAGAAGTTAAGCAAATTCTCAGCTGGAAACCTAATTAAGTCCCAGGGCTGTGAAGTATATTGAAAATAATTCCGAGGGATTTGGCATTATTGGAAGTGGATCTACTAGTAACAGTTTAATGACTGTGCAGGGAAGTACTGGGCTGGTTTGTAACAACATCCTTTGATTTCCTGTGTTTATGCTTCCCATAAGAAGAAATCTCTTTGCGCTTGTTAACATAATACACAAAGGCAAGCTTTTATTGGGCTAAATATGAAAAATGGAAGCTGGCTGACCGCTGCTTCAAGAATTAAGTCACATCTTGGTCACAGAGATACAGTTGCGTTATGTCTTAGAGCAGATTGAATGGATCCTCTACAAGACAAAACCTGAGTAACTGTGCCTGGAGAGGGTTGGAGGTGTCAAAACTGGATAAAGCAACAGAGAAGAAGAATAGAAATATAACTGCATACACACACGCATATATGTATGTTTTCAGTAGGAGTACAGTAATTGCTTTAAAGAGCAATTGTTATATCAAAGATAGATATAACTGAGGCATGGGTTTAGGGTTTATTTGAGAGCAGAAGGGTTTTATTATTTCTTTTCTTCAGGAAAACATATCAAAATACTTTCAATAGTATCTTTTTTCCTAACATTGGTTTCATTGATTTCACATGACAGACTTCTTTGCTCACCTTTTGAAGTACGTGCTTTAAAGACTTAGGATCATGGGTCATTGTGTAGAGATAAATATGTATATAAAACACATTACAGGAAAACTGTACACATCAGGCTAGAAATACTAATAAATTGATTCACAGTGGTTTATTTCCATAGGAGAAATAATTCAAAATCCAGATAGTTGAGTGCTATTTGATCATATTTATAACTTGTCATCTTAGAATCCCAGAAAGTACCTCTGGAAGTTGTCAGGTCCACTCCCCACTGCTCAAGCAGGGTTATGTGGAGTGGGTTACCTAGGACCATATCCAGATGGCTTTTGAATATCCCAAAGGATGAAGACTCCACCACTTCTCTGGGCAAAGCAATGTAGCAAACAAATGCCTGTTAGGTATTCATTGGCAGAACAGGTGCTGGAAGGCATACAGTTGTGGAGATGACTTCTATGAATTGTGTAGAAAAGCATTTTATTAAAGGTTCTAGCTGCCCATTAGCAACTTCTGACTTGTACCAATTCAAAGAGGATTTTTTGCTTATTCCTGTGCTCGTTCCTTAATCTGGCTCTGCTCTACAGTATATTGTAGAATTGCCTGGGATAACATCCCCTTTACAGGATATCTGAGCAATGAAACAAGAGGGAAAGCTGTGTCTCAAGATGTAAACTGCTTCAGTTTACCTTTTAATACATAAAAGACTGAGTTCAACTTGTAAGATATTCACTACATTTTTTTTAAATCACTATTTGATGTCTCCATGTACTAAATCTTAATGTAATCCACTTATACGTGATCAAATAACTGCTGAAAATATCAAGTTCTTCTTAAGCCCTACTCCTTCCCCTCCTCCAGCAGATACTGAAAAATACATGGTGAAAACAGGTACATCCAAGAAATAAAAAAAGTTGAACATCAAACAGTACTAAGGACTGAAATATTTACTTAGAAGCCTGTCCAAAGAAGACAACTGCCTCCAAGAGATAATTCAAATATATATAATTTTTTTTTGAAGCTAACCATGAATATATGCTTTAAATTCATTGAGTTTTTTGTTGCAATGAGCAGCTTTCCAAACAAACTTCTTTGTCTCTCCAGTACTTGGCCAGACCCTGAAGATCTGAGCATAGTAACTTTAATTTTAGAGCAGAAATCTTGAGTTCATGACCATATCTACATGTTACAAAAATGTGTGACTGTGGGGTATGAGGCAAATCCTCAACTGTGAATACTTGATACCCTTTGGAAGTGGATAGGCTATTGAGTAGGTGTAATAAATGATATTTCTAAATTCAAGTCCTGAGGATGTGTGCCTGTAATTCCTCCAGAGGCAGCTGATGTTTTGAAGGTAGAAGTGTTGTAGCAGGGCATGTAGTAAAACAAACTATGGGACAGCATGTGTATCCTTTTGTGCAACAGACGCTCTTCTGGCTGAGCTGTATAACTCCACAAGACAGCAGGAAGCTTGAGAGATTACAATTATTTACAAATAGTCCTAAAATTCTGTGCAGGCTTCACAGGCTTTTAAGTATATATACATCATAGCAACATGCACATGTAAGGTGAAATGTCAGTCTTAATTGTCCACGAATATCAGATATACATTGGAATATCTATTAGGAGCTTTTCCACTATCAGTCCCAGTTATTTTCCCCCAATTTTCCAGTATAAATGTTAATGATAATAAAACTGACATGTATTACAAACCATCCATGGTAATGCTGTCTATCTCTGAACATTCATGCAAGATTTTTTTGCTAGAATGCAGTATTAGTGATATTGAACTTACCACAGAGAGGTCACAAGAAAATAAATATTCAAGTTTAAACATGTTATAGAAGATATCCAGAATTCTGATAGCTTTATGGTACTCTAAACTAAGGCAGCTAAGGAAGCCCAAGTTTCGATATATGCTTATAAAAAAATATATTGACATTTTGAGTTCTGACAGATTTGTCACTTCTGGCTTCTAAGGTGTACATGTGGTGAGGCTGTTGGGGCAGGGGGGTGTGTGTGTAGGTTTTGCTACTCGTGACTCCCCACCCTGCTTGGAGGTTCATATGATACAAATGGCTTTTTCCACACTTGTAGTTCCATGACTATGGGACTACCATTGAGGGTAAACTCTAAACAAAAACTGGGGCAAATATCGTGAGTGCCTTCAGACCTAGGAGGTCTGAAATACAGCCACAGTCATTCTTTAACTTAGTCTGTTGGAGTTCATTAAATATCTCTATATTATCATGAGTTATACTGATCTGTGAATGATTCAATTAAGAAAAGAAGCTAAGAATGTGAATTTTTTGTCTTCAAATATTTGCTAATATGAGTCAATAATAGTAAAACAAATATTAAAAAGCAGCATGGCAGAATATCTGTGAAAGTTCCTGGTTGAGGAACATCCGAGGCAGAAGAATAACTTGACACCTTTTTCCAATAAACAATCAGGGTTGCTATGTGGCAATGAAGTTTACTCTGTCAGGCTCTGCAGGTTCTGGGTATAATTCACTCCATGGACCCAGTCAACTATATGAGCTAGACACAGAATATACAATGTAGGAGCAAGTCAACTACCTTCTGTGTACCCATGTATTTAACTCTGAGGTAGAATGTTTTCTTGGAGCTAACATACCCAGAGAGTTGTAAATGTGTTTGATTCATTTTGTTGCTAGACCAAGTGAAGCCTTAAACCAGTGTCAATTATCCCAAATTTTCTTTATTGTTTAGACTGTGATTGGTTAATTACTGTCTAAATATGACCACCTGTGAGGAACAGGGAGTTGGACTCAATGATCCTTATGAGTCCCTTCCAACTTGAGATATTCTATGATTCTATGAACTGCAGGTGTAATGTTTCCTGATTTAGGTAATAAGTCTCAAATTTGGGAGCTTTATAATTCTAGACTTGAATTGGATTTACTTCTGAATTGTAACATTAAAATTTTCATATGATTTGCTCTTCACAAGAGAGGGGTTTTGGTAAATTAAAATTGAGAAAGGATTCAATAGTTTTCAGATAGAAATTTAAACTTCCAGCAGTTTCTTGAAGATAAATATCTTTCAGAAATTTGCAGTCTTAAGTTTTACAAATGAAGCTAATAATGCCTATCTTTGACAAATCAGTTTTGCAAAATCTTTGTTTTAACAAAAACATCTTCCAAAGTATCATAGAGTGTGATATTGCATTTCTGCAGAGTTGTTAATTTTAAAATAATCAGGCTTAGCTGCTAGTTAGATGCAAGAGTGGAACTCTTGAAAAGCAAGAGACAGCTGAAGGTCTCTAATCCCAAATATTAGCTGAGTTCTGGAAGACAGTCCTTTTGATACAATACCTACTTATGTTTTCTTTCCCTGAGTGTAAAAGGGATGGTTTCTCCTGTGTTTTCAAAATCTTAAGAAAATGTTAAATACTTGAATATTCCTATACTGCTTTCTTTTATGCTTTGTTCTTGCCCATTTTTCTTTAGTCTCTTTAGTGTGTTGGTGTTTTCCCTACAACCTTCTGTTTACCCTACAGCACTTCTAGTAGCAGATCTGTTTTCATAAATCACTTTGAGAGAAGCCAACACTCATAAAGAAAATATATGTTGATTTCTGCACTGTCCTGACATCTAACGGAAAGTTAAAATAAAGGCCACAATAAAATTCCACTGCAATTCGTATCATACTTGTTTTGTGTTCTGTGGATGTGCAGTCTTTCTTTTAGACTAGAATATCATTCTGATTTTAATGTGGTTTTTTTCTTGTGAAATAAGATGGTAATGAAATGAAACACAACTAGGTTCCAGTCCTGAAATCTGTTCTCACTTTTTCATCAAGGCAAAGCTTTCGCTGACGTCAATGACAGTTTTGCCCGAGTCAGAATTGCAGGATTGGGTTGATAGTGTCTGA
>VZTL01034628.1:18317-42417 GCA_013400535.1 Scopus umbretta | reverse complement strand
AGCAATAAAACTGGGGGGAGTTTTTCCAAGGTGGCCATTGCTCAGGGATTGGCTGGGCATCAGTCTACTGGTGGGAGGTGGTCAGTGAGTGCCTTTGCATCACTTGCCTTATTTTTTTTTCCTTTCCTTCACCCCCCCCCCTTTTCTTTCTTTCTTCACCTGTTAAACTATCTTTATCTAGACCCACAAGTTTTCTTGGTTTTGCCCTTCCAATTCTTTCCCTCATCATGCTGGGGGAGTGACTGAGCAACTGGGTGGGGACTTACCTGCCAGCCAGGGTCAACAACCCACCACAACCGGGTGCAGTCACTCTTAATGCTATGTAGCCTAAAATCACAAGATCGCACATTTACTATGTTTATACAGAGACCTGCTTAAGGGCATGTATTGTTCAGCTTTAGTGACTGAGGCGAAGCAGCAGACTTGACTTAGTAAATGTGCAGACCACATCAAGTCGGTAGTTCTATTCGTAGTGCCCAGTGACAGGACAAGAGGCAATGAGCACAAACTGAAACACGTGAAATTCCATGTGAACACAAGAAGCCACTTTTTTACTGTGAGGAGGGTGGTCAAAGCCTGGTACAGGCTGCCTGGAGAGGTCAGAGAGTCTTCAACCTTGGAGATATTCAAAACCGGACTGGACACAGTCCTGGGCAACCTGCTCTGACTGAGCCTGCTTGAACAGGGGGGTTAGGCTAGATGATCTCTAGAATTCCCTTCCAACATTAATCGTGCTGTGATCGTGTGAAATCAAGAAGGAATGGCAGCTTGCAAAGGTCCCTGGAAAAAGTACGGTAGATTTCAGCAAGGACCCATGTGAAGTGGGGAGCCATAACTGACTGAACAGGTACCTGGTAAGGAGCAAGGAGCTGGGCAGAGAGACTGTGAGAACCTCTGGGGCTGCGGCGGATCAGAGCTGATGCACAGTGTTTGAGGGAAGAATGCTGTTTACATGATGCACGGTCCCTCCGCTCTGGTGAGATCCAGCTGCAGCGCTGTGTCCAGTTCTGGATGCTTTCAGGAGGGGTGAGGAGCAGTTGGAGAGAGTTCAAAAAGGAGCAGTGAGAGGTACAGAATTTAAGCTAGGTTTAGAAAACCTAATCTGCGGGAAGATGGGAGCAACTGGGATTGTTTAGTCTATAGACTCTGGAGGAGACATATGGGTATACCTCTGCTTGACATGTCTGGCAAAAAGAAAGGGCATTGCTTTTGTTCTGGGTCCTACGCGCCAAAGGCAGAGAAGTGAAACTGCAGCGAGGGAGGGATACCAGGAAGGGCGGTCAGACATGGGGCTGCTCAGACAGGGGAAGTGCATCACCAGTAGCTGTGATCCAGCTGGCAGCTGCTCTGGAGGTTTCCAGCCTTCCCTGACACAGTTAGGACTTCTGTCCTCTAGTTTTTGATAGGAAGATGGTGGTGGTTGGGTGCCTCTGGGGTTTGCAGCTGGTCGCTGGTGCTTAGCAGCGTGCAGGGATGCAGGAGGAGAGGTTCTATGGCATGGTCTCCAAGCCTGTGCAGCTGTGATGGGGTGGGAGCCCTGCTCTGCCTCCCAGCTCCTTACCATGATGCTGATTTTCACTCTGCAGCATCCTGGCTGAGCTGAAGCTGCGTGACCCCAGCTTCCCCGATGTCTCCCACGGAGTGCTAATCCACAAGGTGATCATTGGCTCCCCAGCCCATCAGTAAGTGCTGCCCTGTGCCTTGGGGGTGACATGGGAGAGCAGCTGTGCAGGATGGGATGTATTTAGGTCTGAGTGTGTTGCTGCAGAGCAGCAGGGCTTGGGCCCTGCAGCCTTCAGTCTGCAGCAGAAACTGACTGGTGACCCTTGCCCAGGCTTGGCATCCTGTTGGCCAAGGTGCCTGTGTGGCTGGAGGAACACCTTGTGCAGCAGCCGAAGCCTCCTGTAGTGCCTGGCTCCCCTTCCTCTTGGGAAGACAAAGCTGAGTGTCTGCTTTGCCCACTGTTCGTTCCTGTTGTCATTCTCCCCACAGGGCAGGGATGAAGGCAGGTGATGTCGTGCTGGAGATCAATGGGCAGGCATCACGCCGCGCGGAGGATGTGTACGAGGCCGTACGGACGCAGCAGAGCCTGGCCTTACTGGTGCGGCGTGGCTACGACACTTTGCTGGTGAGCGTCGTCCCTGAGGTCACGGAATAGCGGTGCTGTCCCACAGGCCGCTGCGGGCGCTGGCTGGCGGTGCTGGCCGAGAGTGCAGGACGGAGCTGTGCCTGTGCGCTGGTCAGGGAGAGACAGCTTGTGAGGGACTGGAAGGGGCCAGGCAGAGGGGCCCAGCCCGGCGCTTGGATGGACTCGTGGTGCAACCATTCCCCTCCGTACTCAAATAAAGCACTTTTCTAGGGACCCCCCAGTGCTGTGTGGCCTTCTTCCCACAGCAGTGGCTGTCGCTTAGGGGAGGCTGGGCTGTGTGGGACCCTGCCCCTCCTGTCAGTCTTCGCATGAATCCTTCCAGCTGGGGAGGAGCACAGCAGCTACACCTCCAGGGGTCTCCTTGGTGTTAGGGTAGAGGTGTCCTGCCACCCACTCGCTATCTGCACAGGCTGGGATCTGGCCCTTCTGTAACACGCGGGCACCTGTCAGGTTGTGGCTTGTGAGGCCACCTCCTCCGTGAGCGAGAACGGCCCTGGAGCTGCTGTGGGGCAGGCTTTGCTGGGGTGGCTCTCCCTTGCCTCCCTGGTGTGCCAGGGTCCTTGGCTAGTCTTTGGCAGCACTCACCACTGTGACACTGCCCACGAGGCCAGAGGGACGTGGCAGATGTCCACCTCATCAGATTGCTTCCACTGGGAGCATTGCAAATGCTGGAAGGTCTGCATCCACATCTGCGCCCAGGAAGCGGCTTTCTGGGCTGTGATGAAAGGGGTGTCGATACCGGACTCCAAGACAGTCAGGGCAGCATCTCGCTGGCCCTGGTGCTCCAGAGGGCCGAAGGTGGGAGCCTGAACCAGGGCTGGGGCTACGCGTGCCTCGTTGGTGCTGCCTGTCCCTCCCCCAGCCCGGTGTCCGTGCTGGAGCACTGCGCTCCCACGCACACAGCCTGGCCCCTGGGGACCGGCTGGGCCCTCCCTGTGCGCTGCAGCTGGCGGCCCAGAGCCCGGCTGGCCCTTCTGGGAAGGAGCAGCTCCGACTGTTCCTTGCCTTCCTGGAAGAGCCCCTGCCCTGCTCCAGCCCTTGCCAGAGGCTGTGGGAGGCAGGCAGCTCCATGGTGAGGGCTGCCTTGAGGGGCTGTGTCCGGCCCTGCTCTGGCGGGAGGAATGTGCCGGTCGAGCCAGGCCCTGCCTGTGACGGAGCTCCCGAGCCCTCGCTGCTGCTTGTTATTTTTAGGAGATGAAAGGAGCACAGTTCCTTGGGGGGTGCCGTGGCAAAGGGCAGTTCGGAGCCGCCGCTCCCCCCTGCCCCCCCTCCGCCCCGTGCGCTCTTCCCGCCCTGGAGAACAGGCCTCCTTTCAGGCAGCCCTGGCCTCCTCAGAGGAATTTGCTCCCCCGGCAAGCCCCAGCTGCCTGCTCGCAGGGGAAATAGCTGAGACGTCGGGCGGCGTGTCTTGCATAGCTGCTTCGGCAGCGCTGACCACAGCGCTTTCCACTGCCTGGAGCCAGGGCCTGCCTGCCCCAGCCCAGCTGCCCCTCTCCTCCTCTTCAGGTGCGGAGAGGAAGAGTTCGTCCCCCAGCAACATGAAGGTGGCTGAAGCTGCCTCTCTGTGCTGCTCTCTGCTGCAGATGGGACCAGAGTGTCTGGCAGAGGTGCGAGAGCTGTAAGAGCTGGGGTGTCCCTCCCTTTGCCTCATGTCATGTCCTTGGTCTCTGCCCAGAGTGTCTCTGTCCCTGGCTCTGCTGGGCTCTGTTCCTTCTATGCCAGTCGAGGCAGCCTGTCTCTGCTGCGAGACTGCAGTCCTCATGGGTCACAGCCCCATGGTGGGATTGCTGCTTAATAACATTTGCACTGCATCTGGTGTGGGGGAACCAGCACTTCGCCATGTCCCTGCTGTGCCAGGGTGGCCCTGGGTGTTCCCTCCAGCACAGTGCCGTGGGGCTGCTTCAGGCCAGAGCAGCTATGCTTGAGCTCCTGCTGGCCCCTTCTTCTCACCCCATGGGCTTCTCCAGAAGGACAGGCACCGTCTTTGTCTAGCCCAGCACTGGCTGAGGGTGGCGCAGGCAGCTGCCGGGGTACTGGTGTGGGGCTGGTCCTTGCAGAGCCAGGACTGTGTGAGCAGGGGGAGGCTTCCTTGCTTCTTGTGGGTACTGGAGATCGGTGCAGGGCACGGCAGTGGCAGCTCCCATGCCCTGTGCCGGAGTGTGCCAGCCAGCTGTGCCTCCCAGTCCTGCCAGGAACCTCGTCCCACCCCAGAGAAGAGCCAGCAGCCGTTGGGGAAATAGAACTGACAACTTTATAGAGAAAATAAAATTACAACTAAGAGATGGATGTGGGAACTGCTGCCGGCCAGCTGGAGGCAGTGCTGCCAGGGCAGGGGCAGCCATATCATCCCCAGGGGACAAGGGGCTCCCTGGGGCTCAGCCAGTGCTGCGCAGGGGTGTGAGTCCCTGCGTGGGTGGTGGGTCCTGTGGCTGGCTGAGGGCAGAGCCCCAGGGAGGGCTGCGGGAGTGAGAGGAACCAGGGCAGGAAGGGGGAGCGGGAGGTGGGGCGCAGCTGGGGTGGCAGGGACTGGGAGCAGAGGGGGGAGTGGTGGGGTTACAGGACCTCCCAGACCATACCCGTGTGCCACAGCCCAGGGGACGTGGGCACAGAGTCTTCTGGCCAGTGGTTGGACTGGTGGCCCCAGGCTGGGAGGTGCAAGTCTGCAGTGCCTCCAGCACCAGCTCCCCAAGGTGGGGAAGGGCAGCTGGTGACGGCGAGAGTCCTGGGCAGTCCCCAGCAGGGCACGGTGGCAGCGGTGTCGGGCATGAGGCCTCCCTGCTGGCCCCCCAGCAGCTTCCTCTCCCCTGTGTGGGGCGAGGGAGGGAGATGCCCGTCTCCCAAGGGGCTGGAGCCCTACGAGATCTGGTTGTTGAGCTGACCTGGGTACTGCTCAAACCGCTTGTTGGCCTCCTCGCTGAGCGCATCGCCTGGGCGGGTGGAGGGCAAGAGCTGTCGGCCTCGGCGCTGCACGTCACCTGCTTGTCCCCAGCGCCTCGGCCCCTACTGCAGCTGCCCCCAGGACACCAGCTCCTGCCTCCTCATGCCAGCCTGGCTATCCCATCCCAAGCCCCACAGCCTGCCCCCAGGCCCACTGCTTCCTGCAGTCCCCTCGTTGTCCGTGTCCTGGGCCATCCCTGCCAGGTCACCTCCCGCCCTGGTGTGCCCTTGCCCCCCACCCCATGCTGCGTCCCAGGGCTGTTACCAATGTGGCAGCTGTGCACCCAGATGCGGTGCCCGTCGTACTTGCAGTTGCACTTCATAGCATTGTTGGTGAAGTCACTCTCTGCCACCTCGAAGTTGGGGTTGATCACGACCTGTGGTGCGCAGACAGCGAGGGTTGCAGCCCCCTGCCCCACACCTGGCACTGCTGCAGCCGCACACCATGTCGGCTTGGCCTTCCTGGCCTCAACAGAGTTGCTGCCTGTGGCACAGCCCCCAGCACCCTAGCCCTGGCAGGATTTGTCTTCCCCAGCTGTGGCGGGATGTGCTGGAGAGCACCAAGGAGCCAGCGGCTGCTGCTGTGGCAGGGTGGCCCTGTCAGCGTGCGCCATGTGCCCATGAGCAGTGCTGCTCAGAGCAGGAAAACCCTGGCTGAAGCGTGCCCGAGCAGTTCCCACGTGAGCCCTGCACATCTCTGGGCACGGGGACAAGCACTGTCCCACACCAGCACACACCCCGCCAGCCCCGCCGTGCTCCAGCCTGCTCAGAGAGCAGGGAAGGGAGGGCCGTGTGGCTGGGGTGCCTGGAGCAGAGGGTGGGGGTGCACATGGGAGGGTTGCAAGAGGCCAGGGTTTGCTCAGCTGCAGCACCTGTAGGATATAGTTGCCTGGCTTGACATCAGTAATGTCGATCCACTGGCAGTCGATGTCATGCCGGTACAGGTCCCAGCAGCCCACAGTGATGCCCTGCTCCCCAAAGTTGGCACACTCATACCGCTTGGCCACATCTGCAGGCAGGAAGAGAGTGTGGCTTGTCCCGGCTACAGCCCTCTGCGCAGCCCCCATGTCGCCCCCCAGCCTGACCCCAGCGTGTACAATGCCTGGGGACGGGCAGCCCCTCCGCGGGGGTCATGGTCAGGGACGGTGCCACAAAGCCTCGCAGCGCCCACCTTCCTCGCACTCAGTGTCCTCGAGGCAGAAGCTGGCCTTGTGTCCCTCTGCCACCTTAGTGCCATTGGGGGTCAGGATGTCGTAGTGGGTGAAGATATCCATGCTGTGGTAGTGCCTGCAAGAGGGAGCCCGCAGCGCCCCAGCTGCACCAGTGCCTGGACGCTGGGAGCTCGGGGGATGCTCAGGGCAGAGGAGGAGACCCAGGGAGCAGGTGGGAGACTCGTCCTGCCCTGCAGCAGGCCCCCCGCTGCCTGCCCAGCCCCTCGCTGTTGGGGAAGGTCCCCACAGCCCCTGCTCTGAGGCTGCAGTGCTGCGAAGTCAGGCAGAGCTCAGTCTTGCCCTGGGAGGGGACCGAGCTGTCCCCAGCCAGATGGCCCAGGCAAGTGGGGGGCTCAGCTGCAGGGCACAGCCTGCAGCCCCCTCCCTGCCCCCAGGGCTCCCAGCCCCAACACTGCTCATCCAGGGACAGCCCTGAGCCAAAGCAGACGACACTGGACACTGGGCAGCAGAAGGTGCCTCACCTGGGCTCTGCACTTCACCCAGAGCCACCCTCACCCAGCCCACCCAGCAGCACCACTCCCCACCCTGACTCCCCCCCGCTCAGGCTGCTCCCCTGCCTGCATGCCTGTCCCTGCCCGTGCCACGCACGCACCGGTGACACTCATGCCAGACCCAGGAGTGCCGGCCAGCCTTGGGGCGGAAGTCGGCGCGGCCGTTGTTGTGGATCTGGGAGGAAAAGCGGAGCAGGCGACGGTGCCCGTAGGGCCAGTTGGCCAGGCGGGCCGAGCTGGAGAGGCAGTTCTCCTCCGCAGCGCAGTACAGCATGTGCAGCGGACGGTCCTCGATGTACGCCGTCTCCTGCACCAGCGGGGCGTGCAGCAGCAGGTCGGAGGCAGCTGGGGAGCAGGTGGCTGCTCAGGGACGGACAGAGCCACCCTGCTGCTCGGCAGGCAGCAGAGGCAGCGCAGGCAGGGCTGAGCCAGCCAGGGGAATGCACGCCCCCCACATTGGCTGGGCACAGGCTGACCCTGCAGCCCTGTCATCTGCAAACCCCACTGCCTGCAGCCCTATTGCTCACAGCCCCTTTATCTGCAGCCCCTGGCCCCACAGCACCATTGCCTACAGACCCCACCACACACAGCCCCCATTGCCCATACACACCACTGCCCGCCGCCCCTACTGCCCACACACCCCGCTGTCCGAGCACTGGACTGCCTGCGAACCCCACCACCCTCAGACCCCATCGCTGCTCACTCTCGGAGCAGATGACGCCTGCGGCGAAGCGCGTGCCCGTGTTCCTGCAGGTCGGGCTGGTGCCATGGTGCTGGCAGTGGCTCAGGGACATCTCATGGCCAGCGCACTTCACCCCACTCAGCACCATCTCCGTCACGTTGCTGGCGTCCCAGTACCACGTCTCCTGGGGAGGGTGCAAGACGGGCTGGGTGGCAGGACTGGCTGCCGTGGGTGACCTGGCTTGTGTGCACCCAGGCTGCAGCCAGCACCCAGCCACAGCGCAGCCCTGCCCACGTACCCGGGCTGCCCACAAGGGTCCCATCCCACAGCATGGAGTGGCCACATCCCTTTGCCCCCACACAGCCCCACAGCCGTCAGGGAAGTGCCAGTGCCTGTGCTTGCCAGGATGTCACCGGGGGCCTCCCCGCCGGCACCTACCGTCACCGCATGCAGGGAGTAGCCCAGGCCGAGTTGGCGACAGGCCACCATTGCCTCCTTGGTGGTCCAGCCATCGCTGCACACCGTACCCCACTTACTGCCTCGCTTCACCTCCACGCGGCCCTCAAACGCTGTCCTCCCGCCGGCTAGGCGGATCTGTGGGGAAGCCCTGGGGCCGTGAGCAGGCACCCCGCGCCATGCCACCTCCCACCCCGTCCCCGCCCTGTCCCTGTCCCCATCCCTGCAAAGCAGCGGTGGTGGCGGCTGGCTGCTCTGGCCAAGCTGATGCTGGCACCTACTTGTAAGCCGTGGTTAGCGAATCCCAGACCCAGCTGGCGACAGGCCACCATCGCCTCCAGCGTACCCCAGCCTTCGCCACAGACCAGACCCCAGCGGGGCTGGTCCCCGTCGCGAGCCCCCACTGCCACCTCGACCCGCCCCTCGAAGCGGCTCCGGCCACCACTCAGCCGAATCTGCAGAGAGAGGCAGTGGCAGCATCATCATCGTCATCACAAGTGATGCTCCCGCTGCTGGTGTTGCATCCCGCAGGACAGTCCTGCCCAGCCCCCATCCCAGAGTGGCTGCAGCTGCCCCGTCCCCAGTGCAGCCAGGGCTGTGCCGCAGCACCCAGACGGGGCCCTGGGCCAGGGGCTTCGGGGAACGCAGGGAGGTGGCAGCCAGGAGCTGAGCAGAGCGAGGCACAGCTTTGGTCAGCAGTGAATTCACCAAAAACGGCAGGTTTGGGGGCAAGAAACTGCTTGTGAGTTTGGAAACTGTCTCACCAAAGCAGGGAAAATGGTTCATTTTTGAAATGGCATTCTCATTTCAGAAATGACAGGTATGAGAGAGTTAAACATTATTCAAAAGCCCAAAGTGGATGAAATGACAGGCCAGCACAAACAGGAACATGTGGCTCCATTTGCTCATTTCATCACCAGTAAAAAAAAAAATCTCTCTTGGTTGGCCCGCAGTAATTTTTTTTTTTCTGGTGCTTCTGCTGGGGAGCTGGCACGGGCCAGCGGCAGGAAGCAGCAGCAGGCAGCAGCTGCCCCACCCCACCCCACCCAGCGGGGCACCACACAGCACCCCGAGTCCCACATGGCCTCCCTTCCACCCCTCTCCTCACAGGGGCAGCTTGGGACTCCCACCCACGAAATTCCCAAGCCCCCAGGGCAGCCTTTGCTTCAAACCAGAGGGAAATGTGTGGGGTGCAATGGGGTGCAGAGGAGGAGAGACGATGGGCCATCCTACAGTGGGTCCCATGGGCCCCCCCCCAGCACCCTGATCCGGGGGCCCCGATGCCAGGAGCCACCAGGCACCGTGGCCCCGCGGATGCCGACAGCCCCCTGTGGTGCGCACCAGGTTCTCGTAGCCCATGTAGGGGATGTTGCAGCGGATGGCCGCATCCTCCGTGTGCTTGCAGTCCTCCTGCGTGATGTTCTTGAAGGGGCAGCTCCAAAGGGACTTCTCAGTTCCCAGGCACTGCACCTCATTCATGTGGATGGGCCCCGTCCCTGCCAGGGAACAGTGGGGCTCAGGACCCAGTGACACAGGGATGGCCATGGCCATCCTGTCCTCATGGCTGCCCTCACTCCTTGGTGTGCACCAAGGGAGGCCAGAGTGCTCCTAGCCCCCATGGCTCCTGCCTCAGGCAGCACGGCTGAGTTGCTGCGGTCACCTGGGGATGCTCGGGGCAAGCCCTGCACCATGGGCGGCTGGCAGACAGGTGACCATGGAAGAAGCCCAGCCATGGCTCCCCCCCAGCCCAGCAGAGCCTTGCGCTTGGACAAGTGCCTCATCCGCAGGCCCAGGAGGTCATTGCCTGGCCCCTCCATGCCAGCACCCTCACCTTGGCCCATACGTGCCCCTGTGAGGGCCTCCTTGGCGCTGCCGAAGCCCAGCTCACGGCACACCACGCTGGCTGACAGCAGGTTCCAACGGTCATCACAGATCGTGCCCCACTCGCTGCTCTTGAGCACCTCGACGCGGCCCTCGCCAACCTTTGCGCCACCCTTCAGCCTGATCCGTGGCTGCAGGGGAGCAGGGTCAGGGCATGGTATGGGACAGCACAGTATGGCATGGTGCTGAATGGCATGGTGCGGCACAGTGCAGCACAGCACGGCATGGCACAGTGTGGCACAATGCAGTGCAGTACAGAGGTTGCTGGCCATGACTCCTGGGATGTGCAGGGACAGGACACCGTCCCCACCTCTTGCTCCATGAGTTGGTCACCCAGGGATGCACACACCCACTGTCAGGTGCAGCCCAGGGGACATTGCCCTGCAGCGGCCAGCTGTGGGCCACCACAGGACTCAGCCCCCTCCCTGCGGGGCTCACCTGGCCCTGCTGCTGTTGGCGCTGCTTCTTCTTGTGAGCATTGCCAGTGGCAAAGAGGGGCCCAGGCACGCAGCTGACGACGGCAGGCATGCCAGCCCTGCAGGCGGCTGAGGCATTTCCCCGGTAGAATTCGAAGGTGCACATGGAGAGGTGCACCTCTGTCCCTGTGCAGGACACAGAGTGCAGGCGGTAGTTGAGCTGCTGCCGCTCCGTGAAGAGCCTGCAAGGAGAGAGGAGCCCTGAGACACAATCAGCACGGCCAGCCAGCAGCGGAGGTGTGGACGGCCACCCTGCCTGTGGCTGCGCTTGCTGTCCGTGCCCCTTTGCACTGTCCCCCGGGGAGAGACACACTGTGCCTGCAGGGCACCCACCCCTCACCGGCTGCCCGCCCCACATTCACATTCCCGGCAGCACAGGGACACGCGCAGCTCCGGTAGCACTGAGCAGCGGTCCTGGCAATCAGGCTCTCCACCGGAGCCATTTACCTCTTCTTGGACCCTATGTCCTCCCTGCGCTTTTGTTTAGGCTGAGATTTGGAGGCCAGCCTAGAAAACAGAAAACAACCATCAGGGAGCCCGGCGCCTCAGACTGTCACCTCCACTGGCTGCAGTGCCACAGGGAGCACAGCCCGCCCCGGCTTCCACTGAAGGCTGAACTGGGCACATTGGCCTCCCAGGGAGGCTCATGCACGTCCCCTTCATGGCACACATGGGTGCAACGGCATCATCTGCTGCCAGCAACGTGACACAACAAATTGCCCTCCACAGCAGTGATGCAGTTTCCTGCCCACATCCCACCAGGAAACTGTGCTGGATGCAGCAACATCCCATGCTGCCTTGTCACACAGCAAAAGATCAAATACCACCAGCGACGATTTGATCTGTCAGGTGCAAGTGAGGTGTGCCCATGTCCTCATCCAGACACCAGACAACGTCGCTGCTCCAAGGGGAGCAGGACTCTCAGCAAGCACAGCACCTAGCAAGCAGCGCAGGTGGCGCGTGCTCTCCCCAGTGCCACGGAGCATGGTGAGACTCAATGCAGGCTTGTAGGGACCCCTACCAGCGAGGGGAGCTCCCCGGGCTCACGCAGAGTAACGTGGGGAAGAGGAGGCTGTCCAGGGCCCAGTGCACACATGATGTAGGTACAGTCCCACACACTCAAATGCTTTGCTGCACTCAGGGAGGAAGATGCTGAGCCGGACCAAAAGCCCAGGGACCACAAGGAGTGAAGAGCAGAGTGCCCCAAAACAGGGTAGGAGACTGACACCTCCCCCCAGGCACAAGGCAAAGCCAAGCCTGGCAACAGAGCCCGCTGGCTGGCCGCAGGTTCACGTCAGCCTGCACAGCCCAGCGAGCCCCAGGACACAGCATGGGGCTGCCAGGAACTGGGATTCAGATAGACGGACAAAGGACATCGGCACCCTTTCATGTTCATGAAACTGCATTTCGATCCTGCACCTGGTTTGGGGTCCCCAGCACAAGAAGGACATCAGTTAAGCAGTGTGAACTCTGGGGAGGGCCACCAAGACAGCCTGGGCTGGAGGAGAAGATGGGGGCACAGGGCTGCTCCAGCCAGGGGCCAAGACAGCTTCAGCTGTAGCTGGCCTGCACCTGCAAGGGGCTGTCAGGGAGCCCTGGCTCTTCCAGCGGTGGGAGGGAAAAGCATGAGAGAAAACAAGCATGACTGGCAACATGAGGGTCAGACTCAGTGCAAGGAAAACTTTTTCCCCATGAGGGCTATTCAGCATCGCAGCAAAGGCCACGAGGCTGTGGGATCTCCATCCTGGGAGGTTTTGAAAAGCCAACTGGATGAAGTCCTGGGCTGACCCACAGCTGGCCCTGCTCCACGTGGGAGGGTGGACCAGGACTCCCCGAGGTCCCTTCCAGCCTGAATTAGCCTGTGACCCCACATATGACTGCAGCCCCAAATTGATCAGCCCCAGCAAACCAGCGTGTGGCTTTCAGGAGTCAGCTCCTGCTCCAGGCAGAGGGAAGGGAGCAGGCTGCAGTTTCAGGGACTTCACAAAAAATTTCACCCAGTGCTGCAGGGGAAATACCCGCTCATTGGAAAAGGGGCCATCAGCATCAAACCAGCCAAATAACAGCACGTTCCAGTGAGTGGGACCTGTGGATGGGGGTTTGAGGAGATCCCCACAAGCTGACCCCATCTGGATTTCCAGCGCAGGCACAGCTGCAGGAGCTGGTGAGGATGCCTACTGGGGACACAAACCTGGGAATTGTCATGCTGAAGAGCTCAGGATGGGTCCAGAGCGTGGGGCACCTTTGGCACCAGGGAAGGTGGTGGGACCAGGGCAAGGTCATGTGCTGGGGGCAGAGCAATGTCTCCCTGTGGCAGTGGGCTCAGGCAAGAGATGCCATGCCATAGCTCAGAGAGGATGGGCTCTCGCTCGCTGCACCCAACACCAAATCTGGCAGCAGGGTTCAGGGACAGAGGGAAAGGGCAGCCAGATTACCCATGGGACTGGCAGAAAGGCAGTAAGAGTGAATGGGCAGAGGGTGCAAGAGATCCCAAGCTGATGCAGCACTCATGACAAGACCTGCCACACCATGCCCATCACACTGGTGCTCAGCATCTCCAGCACTGCTGTGCCCAACACCCTGGTGACCAGCACTGCTAGCGTTGCTGAGCAAGTGTTCTCATGCCAGCGCCAGCTCACCCTGTGAGGAATGGAGGGGTGAGCAGCCTTTCCAGCTTCCCCATTGCTGCTTTCTGTAGAAAGCAGCCCATTTCCACAGCCCTTCCTCCCCATCCACCAGGAGAGACAGCGCCACTCCAAGGCCTCCTGGTTCCCGTGGGGCCACAGCACAGGACACTGCAGCCCTCTCTGCGCATCCCAGGGGATCCTGCTCACAGTGGGTCTGCACTGTAGACCCTGACACCTGTGCCAGGACTCCTGCCTGGTGCATGGAATGGGGGCTGCTCTGCCAAGGGCACAGCTGGCTGGGGAGGAAGACTGTCTCTCACAGGGGACAGGGGACCCCAGCACGCACAGGCAGGTCCCACCAGTGTGGGGTTCATCCTGCCTGCCCAGCACAGCCCGGGCCCTCGGTCTGCTCCATCCGGATCCCTTTGCGCCAGGATCCATTCTGACGGCAGAGACCGGCGGGGCTAGACAGCCCGGCTCTGCCAATGGCTCAGCAGATGGGGCGTCCCAGCCCCTTACCTGCTACCTGGCCTCAGGCTCCGGCCCTTCATCCTGGCTGCGCGCTTCAACCGCCTACAGGAGCAACACCGCAGCTGCCCGGTTAGGGGTGCGTGCAGTGCTGGGCAGCACACTGGGCACCGTGCTGTGGGCAGCATTTCCATGCCCATGCCCTGGGCCCCACACTCAGGCCATGGTGCTGCTGGCACATCCCTGCTTGGCTCAGCCGCAAACCTCCCCTTGGCAGGGGGACCCCTGCATTCCATGCTGGAAGGAAACGCGGAGGTGCACCACTGCCAGGGAACAAAAGCTGCCCTTTTGGAGTGGTCTCTGCCCTAGAGCATGGGGCAGGTGGGCAGCCATGGCCCCCCAGCCACACCACGGCCCCCTGGCTTGGTTACCGAGTGCCCGTATAGCCAGCTGGGGCTAGAACTGGCAAGCAACAGGGATGGGATGGATGCTGGTGAGCCACAACACCCAACAGCATGGCCCCCTGTTGTCCCACCGGCACTGCGCCGTGTCCCTGCCACTGCTCCCAGCTCTGCCCCAGCCCTGTGCCCTCAGCTCTGCTCTGACACCCCAACCCCACAGGCTCCTTGCTGGCCTCACTCACTTGTAGAAGTTCCTGTTCACCTTCTTCTCAGCAGGGAAGCCCATCATGCCACAGACGACACGGCTGTTCTGGCTGTCCCAGCCCTCATCGCAGATCTGTGCCCATCCATCCTTGTAGCGCACCTCCACGATGCCCTCCGTCACCGGCAGCTGTCTCCGGGCTCCAGACACCACCGGCCGCAGACGGACCTCCTCCACATGGCTCTGCTCGGTCTGCAGGGCACAGGTCAGCCCAGGCTTGCACTGCACCCCGCCACCCGGGTTCCCTGCCAGCCCTTTCCTGAAGATGCCCCAAGGATGTGGGCACTTGCAGGAGATGGGGTCCCCAGTCCCAGGTGGGGTACCAGGACGGCCAGGTCCTGCATCCCTGCAGGCCACATCTGATGGCCTTGGGCAGCCAAGGACCTAATCCCATCCTGTGCAGCCAGCGCCCCACACCCCTCTTCCCCCCGGGTGCATCTTCGGGGAGTGCAGCCAGGAGAGCCAGAGCTGTCATCCTGTCACCTTGGGACCCTGCACCTGGAGGGAGGGTACCCAGACCGCCCCATGCCCAGGGACCCACCCAGAGCAGGGTGGCAGCAGGGGGTGCCAGGACACTGGCCACAGCCTGCAGGACACGGCCCCAGTCCCCCTCGCCTTGCAGGAGACCTGCCGTCCCATGCCCAGACCTGTGCCTTGTCCCAACACCCAAGCCACATCCTAAGCAGAGCCTTGTCCTCTGCAGGCACTGTGGCTGGGGGGGACAGGGGCCCCAGCCAGGACGACAAGGGCAGCCGTGAGAGCTGGTCTGAGAAACAGAGAGCCTGGGGGGGAGAGAGAGAGCGGAAGAGGCCAAGTGTGCCGGAGGGACACAGCATTGAGGAGCAGGTCTGGGACCAAGGGTCTCCGGCAGGCAGGAGAAAGAAGAAAACAGGCTGCAGAGGTGTGAGACAGACCCCCTGGCCTGGAGAAGCTGCTGGGGGAAGCGGCAGCTCGGGACGCTTGGGGGAGGCCGTGGCAGTGCCACACATCCGTGCAGGGCAGGGGAGGGATGTGCCTGCTTCAGGGTCTCCTGCTGCAGTGCCAACTGCTCCCTTCAGCCCCAGAGCCAGGCGGGGCTGGGCGCACCCCGGGGAAATAGGTGCACACGGGACACAGGGGAACTGAGGGTCCGAGGAGCCAGGGCAGTGGGGTAGCACGCTCCCCTCTCCATGGCGAGACGGGGACAGTCCATGTGCTAGGGCTGAGGGAAGGCACCAGCAGGGTCCCTGGTACTGCACATGGGAGCCTGCCAGTGTGCAGTGGGGAAGTTGCCTCCCGACTATTCAGGGAGGACTGAGGCCAGGCTGGGCTGCCCCACGGCAGGGCTGCCCCACGGCAGGGCTCCTGGCAGCTGGCTCTGTGGGATCCTGGGCTGCACCGGCTGCCCACCCTGGCCAGCAGCTTCCTCACCTCGATGACATTGGAGTCCTTGAAGCCTGGGATGCGCTCATCCTTGCAGATGACACCTGCATCTTCCTCATGGCTGCAGTCGCTGTTCCCCCAGCCCCGGTGTTTGCAGTCCCCAACGCTCTTCTCACCTCCAGCACAATTCACGTTGTCCAGCCAGATCCGCCCTGCCAGACACCAGGGCCAGGGGTGAGCGGGGGCCAAGCCCATGCAGCATCCCCCGGGAGCAGGGAAGGTGCCTGTGGAGCGCGGCCAGGGACCACACAAGTGTACAGCAGGAATGTGGATGTTGGGCTGGGGGCAGCCCTCCCTTGGCACAAAGCTGAGGCCAGCGAAATGCCAAGAGTAAAGCCCTGAGTGGAAATCTGCAGATGGGGAGTTTCCACCTCCCCAGGGAGCTGTTCTGCCAGACATAAAGCCGATGTAACGTGCGCCCCGGGGTCTGTGCAGCACCTCACCTGCAGCATAGCCTGCTACATCGCTGCACCATATGCCCACACCAGCCCAGACCTGCAACCTCCCCTACACCACCCAGGGGTATGCGCAGCCCCACAGCTGTAGCGCACGCCTGCAACCACCCTATGCCCTGGATACATGCATAGCCACTCACACACAAACACGCAGAGTTTCCCAGCCCACTTCGCATGTTCATACACTCGCATGTGCACACACACATGCACACACACACAGTTGGGCACTCAGCAAACACAAGAACCACCTGCCCTTGCCCCCCCACCAGTGCAGGCAAAGCTGCTGTGGCATGCACAGCACCCCATGGCAGCGAGCTGATGTGCAGCCACAGCCAGGCTGGCCCTAGCCCATGCAGCGTGGGGGACTGTGCCCGCCACCCCTCTCTTACCAACGCCTTTGCCGTACTTGGCACTGTGGGCCCAGCCAGTGGCAGCCACAAAACCAAGGTGCCGGCACAGCACATGCGCGTTGGCCAGCGTGAAGTCATCATCGCAGATAGTGCCCCACTCATCGTTGTAGAAGACCTCAACACGTCCCTCGTTGTGCTTGCGTGGGTAGCCAGCCAGGCGAAACTTCAGCTGGGGCCCAGGGGTGTGTGTGGGGCCCAGAGGGGTGGGCTGGGTGTTGCCCACCCATAGCCACGTGCTGCTCAGCAGGACCAGCAGCTCCCGCCATGCCCACGTGCTGCAGCTTCCCATGGCAGCTTGGCTCTGCAAGGGCAGAAAGGGTCAGGGTTATGTGGGATGGACTAGCTGTGCCAAAACACCAGATCCCCTGATCCAGACGCATGCTGGTTAAACCCCCTGCTCATATGCAGGTCCGTTCAGCATCAGCACGCCCGCACGTCTCATCCCCAGCCAGAGCCACCCTGATCTCGCTGCCCGCCTGGTACTTCCCGCACGCAGCCCCCTGCGCCAGCCCTGCGCTCCCAGGGCTGCCATCGGCCAGGGCTCTGCCCAGCGCCTCCCTGGCACCTTGCACCCCTCTGCGAACAGCTGCTGCTGAAATCCCAGCACACTGCCAGGTCACATCTCCTGCACCAAAGGGCAGTGATGGCAGAGAGGTGAAGGGGTGTGCGTCACCCCCAGGAGAGTCAGCTGGAAAGGAGGGGGATCAGCTGCCAGAGCAGAGGGAGCTGGAACAGGACCAGGGCCCAGGGGAAGCCTGACTGGACCATCAGGACCTTGCTCCACCACAAGCAGAGCAACAGCTGCTGGCCGTGAGGGGCTGCCAGCCCACGCTCCTGCCCACTGTGAGGAGCAAGGCAGCCGGAGCCTTTCACATTCCTCTCTGTGTGGCATTTCTCCAGCCCTCCAATAACATCTGTGGCTCCCTGAATACCTGAGGGAGATGTGGTATTCCTGCACCAGCCCCATCAGCAAACAATGGTGAAAACACTTCTCTGTGAACCACCTTCCCTGTGCACTACTGCCATTTAACCCATCAGGGTCCACTTTAACCCTGCGGGTGCCGCAGTAGCCCAGGAACAGCATTTCTGTACAGGCGGCTTGTCAGCCTTGCTCCCGGCTGAGCTCACTGTGCCTTTGATGGCAAAGCTCCAATGCTCACCCAGAGCCCGCATGCCTCCTGCCACCACAGCCTCACGTCACTCTTCCAGCCAGTCCTTTCCACAGGCAGGGAAGCACACCCCCGAACCTGGGAGGCTCCCCGGGACAGGCCCACCAGAAATATGTCTCTGCGCCCTACACCCCCTCCCCTGAGACCAGATCCTGCACACCACACTCACACAGATTGTGCTTGTCATTAGGCAACGTTAAAAAGAGTAAGGTCTGACTTACCCACAATTAAGGGTGATTTAAAACTCCGGTGTTTAGCTACAGGGTTACAGAGGAAGGAAAACAAATGCAAACCCCGCACATGCTCCCAGCATGGGGCTGTGCCATAGGGGCCCCTTCTCGCAGACCCTCTCCATGATGCCAGCGCACTTCCTTAGCCAGCACACTTCCCTGTCAGCCTTCACGGCTCGTCTCTCATAGCTTGCTGCCTACGTGCTGGTTTGGTGGGATTGCAAGCGTGTATCAGAGCATCCTTGGGGACCACAGCTGCCCTTTAGGTGCTGTGCTGTAGGAGTCCCTTTCCCTGGACTGAGGCCTGTCCGTGTGTTGCCCCTTTGCTCCTGGCCCCTTGGCACCTGTGGGGTGACAGCAGGGTCCCTGCAGCGGCTTTGGAAAGGGGGTCCTCACAGAGCAAAGGGGCCAGGGAATCCCCCCTCAGACAGCACAGCCTCTCCGGGGCCTTGCCGCCAGCCTGGCCACCAGAACAGACAGGGCTGGGGGCCGGCACGGCCAACCCACTGCCCTGCCAGCCCCTGGGGCAGGATTTCCAAAGAGGCTCCGCTGGCAGGAATCGGCCCCATTCTTGCTCTGTTCACTTTTCTGATGATGGAGGCCAGTTCACCCCTCCAGCCTCTGGCAAAGCCTGCTGGACCCAAGGCAAGGATGAACCAGGACAGTGCCCAGAGACAGCCCCTTTTCCATGCCGATCACACCAACAAAACCCCCTGAAGGGGCCCAACCCTGCTGCCTGCCTGCCCCTTCGGGCATGCGCCACATCGGAGGTGCCACCAAGAGCAGCAAGTTCCTTGGGATGAGTGCCTGGTGCCCACAAGGATGCTCAGGGAGAAAGGGTGAGGGGTAACAAGGACCAACACCACCAGTCCAGGCCAATGTGAGACATCATGGTGGAAAGCACACCAACCCCCTCGGGGCAATCACATCAGCACCGGGTCTGGCTCTCTCCTCTGTCACAGCCTGGGGCATGGGGGACACCACAGCACTGATGGAGACACAGCAGCAGGCGGGAATGAGACCGAGCTCAGGGCAGCCCGTGAGCCCTGGGGTTGGTGGGAGCTGGCTCTGGGCTCCCCACACCTCAGCTGCCTGCTTTGGCACTGCAAGAACAAAACAAAGCCCAGCAGGAAGCATATTTGTGGGCAGGCAGCAGGGAAATGCTTTGCTGAACCTTTTAATCAGCCTATTATGGCAGGAGAAAGAGGAGGGTGAGCACAAAGAGCCACCCCAGCCCTGCCAGCGGCTTGGAGAAAGGGGGTTCTAGGCTCACCAGGGCAGGAATGCTCCATCTGCATCTCTGCTCTGTCTGGAAAGCAGCAAGGGGATGAGTTTACCACTTCACAGCAACAATAAAATGCTTCTTATTCTGCCCACTGCTCACTGAGGGGACATCCCCCTGCCCAAACGAAGCATTATAAATCCTTCAGAGCTATACCACTTTGCACATGACACAAAAGTCTGGGCCCTCTCAGTGCTAATTGTACTACACCTTGGGAGACTGTGAAAGCTGCAAGTGCATAAGGACTAAAGCTTCACCAGCGCTTGCACTGAACGAGCAAGATGATCTCTGCTGATGTGGACTACAGGCAGGCTGCAGGCTGTTTTGCAATGGGGTCAATGCGATGCTAAAGGACAGCAGCACAATTAATGCCAGTCTCCACAGTTCTGCAGAAACAGCCCATGTCAGAAAGCTGGTGTGACCTTTATGAGATCACAGGTTTGGTTAATTGGAGTAACTGTGTTGATATAACAGGCTGAGACTGGAAGGCATTCAATTCATCTTGCACCACCTTTTAATGAATAATTAGCACTCAACAGAATCGGTGCACCTTCTTCTAAATGGATTAAAACTGGTCACCTGCTGGAACTAAAATGTGGCTACAATGGGGAAGTCACCATTCAGTGGGCTTTCTGGTGAGGATCACATGCTTTTCAAAGCAAAACCATGTCTGGAGGAGGAAAAAAGTCTTCTGGTACAGTTGGCAAAGACAGAAATGGGGGAGTATGGAGAACTGTGATGGAGACAGACCTGGACAGCCTGGCAAAACAGCATCATGTAGCCTATATCCTTAACTACAAGGAAAATTTAAGCCCGTGCATTCAGGAACAAAGCATGTAGGACCAGAGACCAGAACACACGTCCTGAGAAAGTGCCTTGGCTTTGTGCAGCAGAGAAAATAACAATAATAACAAAGATAAAAGAATATACAAAACAAGTGATGCATGATGCAGTTGCTCACCACCCGCTGACTGATGCCCAGCCCGTCCCCAAGCAGCGACTGCTGCTCCTGGCCAACTCCCCCCAGTTTCTATACTGAGCATGATGCTGTATGGTATGGAATAGCCCTGTGGCCAGTTTGGGTCAGCTGTCCCGGCTGTGCCCCCTCCCAGCTTCTTGTGCCCCCGGCAGAGCATGGGAAGCAGGAAACGTCCCTGAGTAGTGTCAGCACTGCTCAGCAACAACTAAACCATCAGTGTGTTATCAGCATTATTCTCATACTGAATCCAAAACGCAGCACTATGCCAGCTGCTAGGAAGAAAATTAACTCTATCCCAGCCGAAACCAGGACACTGCCTCTCTGGATGTGCTCCGAGTCCATGGGAGATCAGGCTAACAGGGCTTGCATTGTGCAGATCACTTTTTCCATTTTCTGAAATGCAAGCAGTGCATTTGCTCTTCTCTAGCCATGTGACACTGCCCGACTTCCCTGCTCTGCTGGCAGGCTTTGGTCCCATTCCCGCCTGCTTCTCCTGGACAGGGAGCCCACCAGCCCTGGTGGGGCCATCCCGGGGTGCTGAGGCACAGCTTTCCAGGCTGGCAGATGGGGCCGATCTGTGCACTGCATCTCCTGGTTTCAGCCTGGGGCCCCCTCCCTGCAGCTGGAGGGCTAGCCCTGACACAGCCTTACAGGACCATGGTCCTGCTGGCTGGCATGGCAGGAAGGCTCAAGATCTGTGCTGGGGCTCTTTGGCTGGGACAGACAAGCCGGAGGGGGCAGCCCTCCACCTTGGAGGGGCTGATCACCCAGCACAAGAGTCCCTAGGGGGATTTCCCATCTCCTTCCCACCTCTGGCCAGGGGAAGGTGCACCCCTTTGCCCAACATCCGGGGGCTATTCCTGCTGAAAGCAAGGCTCCCACAAGGGGGACAGATGCCACCCCATCAGCATACAGGACAGCTGGTGGGGAGGATGTGAGCGCTGGTGCTTTCAGAGCACCGGGAATCTGCAGGAACCACACACATCCCCTGGAGAGGGCAAAGGCCAGAGGTGCAGACAGCCTGGACATGTCCAGCCAGCACCTGTGGGAGAGGCAGGGGGCCAGGAATCACCTGGGACACGGACAGGGTGTTCAGGCATGTCCCCTGGCTACTGCTGCCACACATCTTGGACAGGAGTCGGGCACAGTCCTGCCTGGCCTCGCCTGCCCCAGCGCCCCGACCATCCTGCTGCCAGCTGCCTGCTCCAGCCAGGGACAGTCTCCTCGTGGACTGGGGCTCCTGCCAGAGCCGCCCGCCAGCCTGTGCCGTGCTGTGCACAGCGCTGAACGTGCCGGTCCCGGCGCACAAGTGGGCTCAGACACAGAGCAACACTCATGCTGCAAGCGGAAAGGGCTCAGGAGGACGGGCTGGCCCTGAGCAAATGCTGGGCACGGGAGCCAGAGAGCAGCCCAGGTCCTCACCACTGCCCAGGAAACCTCAGGAATGTCCCAGCTGGGCGTGTGCAGGGCCCTGAGCCACCTCCCGGCCTGCAGCGCAGCTGACGCTGGGACATCAGAGAGCCCTGCAGGGCTGAAAGCCCAGGGCTCCTCGCGCTCCCCTGGCCTCAGCCCCGTGCCGCTGAGGCCAGCACGAGCGCAGGGACCCTTTGGTACAGAGGGCATCCCTGCATGGCAGAAGGAGCCACAGCACTGTTCAGCCTGCTCCCACACCAGACCCACCAGCTCTGTCTGTCCCAGCAGACGACAGGGGCTCCCGTGCACCCCCAGGACAGAACTACCCTGGCAGGACCTGCAGCCCTCCCAGCCAGGCACTGCCCCCACCATCGCTCCACTCCCCCGACTGCATCTTGCACAGGGGCTGCACTTCCCCAAGGGGCTTGGCTGTGCCGGCGAGGGTGAGAGGTGCCGACAAGGGGTGCCCGAAGCCTGGGGGGCACTGCTGGCTCCCAAGGACTGTTCAAATCTGATGTGCCATTCGGCACCCACCAGGCACGTGGAGGGACATTGGTCTGCCCCAGCGAAACCCCGGTGAATGGCAAACAGACCTCTAGAAGGGGCAGCTCCTGATGAACCAGGGCCCCTGGCAAGCCAGCATGTTTGATCAGCATGTGTTAGGGCGGCCAAGCACGGGGCATCCTTGTGGCACAGGGATGACATCCCAGGCCGCAGCAGCAAAGAAGGGCCAGGCCATGGCGGGCATCACAGAAACATGCTCTCTCACCAGCAGCTTTGGACACATGCACAGGGACATGGAGCAACCCAGGCACTGACAACTGGAAGGACTCAGAGAAGAGCAGCATAAACGACCAAAGAACTGGGAAACCTGCCAGCACGAGGAGGAAGAAGCTCCCTCTGTTTATCCTTCCTTGGGAAGGTTAAGGGGTGACACAGTCACGCTCTGCCAAGGCCCACACCAGGATATCCCTGAGAGCATGGGGTCGCAGCCCCAGCACTAGGGGCAGAAGAAGGTCTGGTGGGTCCCATGGCTTCAGGCGCAGAGCTCCATCCCTCCCCTTCTCCCCAGAGCCACAGCACGCACAGCCCAGCGCTGGCCCTTTCGCAATCCCAGCTGCCTGGATGGGTCTGCTTCACTCTTCCTGCTTCCCAGCAGCCCTGGGGTGCTGGGAGTGTGTGTGCATGAGCTGGGGAAGCCCTAACAGCCCCACTCTGCTCAGGCCGGGACCAGCTGGCTCCCTGCCTGCAGGGACCCCATGGCATCTGAGCTCTGCGGTGCGCACAGCCAACGTCTGGAGGGCAGCAGGGCTCTGCAGCTGACCTGGTCCCAGAAGAACCAGGGAGCAGCCCAGGGCCACCACAGGAGCCTGTCCACCCCGGCAGGCTTGGTGATGCCTCCCAACACCACCCACCTCCCACTGGCTAGGAGCTCCCTGCGCCTCACTGACCAGAAGGGTACCAGTCCACACCGTCCTGCTGCATGCCCCCATCCCGGGCAGTGACAGGGACACTGCTGTGGACAGCACACCCCAGCTCCCAGGGGTGTCTGGGGTGTCAGCTGGGGCACAGCACTGAATGCACAGCAGGGCTGCACTTCCCTTCCCCTGCTGACTCTGGGTCTAGCCCTATTGGGGTACCTCATGTCCCCCTGTCCTGCTGTCACCCTGTAAGCCAGGGCAGGTCACAGTACAGGTCTTTGCAGTTCCTAACACCACCCAGTTTCCCCAGGACACAGCAGGGCCCTCAGCTCTGCCAGGGGCTTGTCTGCCCTGCTCTGCGCTCCCCTGAGCTCTGGAGGGGGAGCCCGGGGAGGAACCAGATGCAGGCGGGAGGGAAAGAACCCAGGAGGAATGTGCAGACCATCAGCCACACAGTCTCGGCGGCCCAGACAGGTTGAGGGGCGAGTGGTGTGTCTGGGGGGCGCAGACACCCAGGAGCAGAGAGGCAGCCTGCATGGAGATGCTGGGAGACAGGTGACCTGATCAGCTGCCTGCCTGCTCCTCTGGAGAGCAGCTGGGAAGATGCAGGGCCAGCAGCGAGGAGAGAATGCCTTCCCCAGTCCCCCTAGCCCTCATGCCTCACGTCCCTTCATCCATCCTCTCTTCCAAGGGCTAGAGCAAATTCCATCTTCATGGAAATCCTGAGTCTCCACTGGCCTTTGTAAACCACAACTCAGCAAACCAGCCTCCTGAAGCCCGCACACAGCACGCTTGGGGATACGGCGTGGCTGCACAGCCCCGATGCAGCACCCCACAAACCTGCTGGGTCTGCCGGGCGCCCCTTCCCATCGAGCAGGTGGGAAAGGCGCGCTGGCGCTGCCCACGCCCTCTCACCCTGCCGCACAGGGACACAGCTAACTGCATCCCACAACTCCCCGTCCGCCCTGCTGCCGGCGGGGCACACAAAGCAGGCTTTCTGCAGCAAACCCTGGGCACCCTCCCCACAACCCCGGACAGCCAAAGCCCGTGCCGCCAGCACCCCACAGACGCGGCACAGACGCGCTCCGACAGCCGGGGGTCTGGGGCAGTGAAACCGCCGCTCCTGCGCGCTCAGGCAGCCCCCGCACCGCGCGGCCCCACGCAGCCCGTCCCTGCCCCAGCGGCGGTGGCTGCGCGACCTCGGCCCGTGAGACCCCAGCCCCCTCGCAGCCGGCTCCGCACCGCCCCGCACCGCTG
>VZTL01034628.1:0-18211 GCA_013400535.1 Scopus umbretta | reverse complement strand
AGCCTCCCTCCCACCCGCGTTGTCGTGGGCGCTGGGTCCCACCAGACTGCGAGCACCGAACTCCCCGTCCAACCTGGGTGACCCGTGGCAGCCCCGGGTACAGGGGCAGGGCTGCTGCCACCCTTCGGAGTGGCTCTCTGGGCACGGCAAGCCAGAGAGCACAAAGGCGCAGGGAAGAGCAGGGCTGCCCGAGTCCCCTCCGGTGGTCCTGCTCTCGTGGCCACCCCTGCCCCAACCTCCTCCTCGGACCTGGGGCCGGGGGGCAGCCAGCTCTGGAGGGTCTGGAGGAGAAACCTTCAGTGAAACCTTCAGCGATGGTTTGCTCCTTCCACCCCTCCCTCCCAGCACTTTCCCACAGGCCGCAGCAGGATGGCTGGACAGATGTCCCCCCTTGGCCATCCTGCCTGTCCTGGACATGCAGCGGCCCCCAGACCCACAAGGCAGCTGTGACCACAGGGGAGGCCCAGGCCCGGAGAGTCCCATGCCGCAGGAACACCCCATCCCACAGGGCTGGGGTCTGCCCAACCCCATGGGGAGCCCTGCCATGACCACATGCTGCCAGTGCCTGGAGCTCCTTCGTGTAGCACCATGCGGGGGGGAGGCCGATGGCTGGTGAGCAGCTGGAGAGGTGGATGTGTGGAAAGCTGCTTCATTTGAGAATACACAGGACCGGCTGTAACGACAGCCGACGTAAGGCAGACAGACAGCGCCGGCTGAAAGGTGGGCATGAGGGTCTGAGGGACATGCTGGTACCCCAACACTTTCCCCCAGGAAATGAACCATGGTGAGAGCCCAGCAAATGCTTTATTGCCAAGGACAGCCTTCCCTCAGCCCCTGCGAAGCAGAGATGGAGGCTGCTTCACTGTGTCCCATACCAGATTGGTCCATACAGACAAGCAGATCCTTGGGGCCAAGAGCCAGCCCTGGCACCAGCCGTCCAGCCTAGGGCCACACAGAGGACGGAGAGCTGGACAGCCCAGCCTGCGGGACAGGGACACTCCCTTAACACCAACGCACTGTGCCATGCTCCGAGACCATCACCCTAAATACTGCCCATGTGGCTCCCGTCAGGCCTGGTGGTTTGCAGACAGCCTGGGGATGTTGCTGGCTCCCCAGCAAAGGTGGAGGGTGCTCAGCAAGCAGGAATAGTTGGGGGAGGAGCGGAGGGGCCCTGATGCCCAGATCTCCTGAGATGGCAGAAATACCTCTCTGTTGCCCAAGGACCCTCACAGCCTAGTCCCTTGCACACATCCCAGTGACATCCTGCTCACGCCCAGGCCATGTCCCCCATCATGTGTACCTGCCCTGCTCAAGGTGCCCCTCTGCTCCTGCTCCCTCAAGCCCATGCTGCGTGGGATGGGGGGGATCAGCCTGTCCTGTGGTACCACCTCCCCATGCCCGCACCCAACGCAGCATGCTCAGAGGAGACGTCCCAGGAGCTGAGTGCCAGGGGAGCTGCCCCAGGCCACCGGCAGGGCGACAAAACCCAGCTTGCTGTAGAAGCTCAGCTGCTGCCAGTCAGTGGCACCGACCTGGCAAAACACTCCTCGTGACCCTGGAAAGGAGGCGAGAGGTCAGAGTCCTGGCACTGGGAACTGAGCACTGGGGCTGGGGGCCAGTGGCTGGGACCCCCTCCACAAGGGGGTCAGCCTCCCCACTGCCCTTTGGCACTGGTGATGGACCCTGAGACACAGGTCCACGTGTCCCCTGGTGCAAGGGGAGGGCGCGGTGCCTGGAAGCTGGGGCCAGCCTGCATCAGAGAGGGGATGGGGAGCCCTGGTGAGGGCTACCCCAGCCCCGTGCTGAGAGGTGGGGTGCAGGTGGGGCCTGCTCCCAGTACTGGGGTGGGCAAGGGAGCAGTCAGGACAGGGTTGTGCTGGATCAAGGGGGCCTCAGTCCCTGCCCCCAGCACAGGGAGGTCATGCTCACCATTGGCCCTGAGTGCGCTCAGCAGGCAGATAGCCAGGCTGCGGCTGGCCCCCATGTCCAGCACCCGGGGGGCCATGCCCAGCTGCATCAGGGAGGGGAAGCGCCGCAGCACAGGCAGGGGTACAGCCGGTGGCTCTGCATGAAAGAAGAGCAGTGCTTCCTCCAGGTCATCCTGCAGGAGACAAACACAAGTGAGGGAACCCCCTCCAATCCCCCATACCTGCTCCCCTCTGCTCCAGGTGCCCCCTCACCTGTCCCAGGGCAGGGGCACCTGTGCCCAGGTCTCGGGGGTACTTGGGCCTTATGGCCGGCAGCCAGCTGCTGTCTCGCTGTTGCAGGAAGTCTTCAGCGCAGAGTGCTCCAGCTGCGTAGCCACATGGACCACCCTCATCCTCCAGCACAAACGTGTACTCGGGGCTCAGGCTCAGGAAGCTGCCCAGCAGCCTGCCAGCCAGAGCAGGAGCACCGCTGAGCTGCCACCTGGAGCCCAGCCTGCCCCAGGGAAAGCTCAGACCAGCCAGCCTCCTCCTTCCTGCCCCAGCAGGACAGCACCCCAGCACCCACCGGACCATCCCTTTGAGACACCCCCAGCAGAAGCCCCCAGCCAAGGGGAGCCACTGCAGCCCCCTGCAGCCAGGCTGGACAGCAGGTCCATCCCCACGGCAGATGCCACAACCCAGCTGGACATTAGCACAGCGACTGCCCTCCCTCTCCCCTCCCACAGCGTGCGGCCGCCGCCAGCCACGGTGCAGGCAGAGCTGGTCCCCGCAGGGATGCGAGGAGAGGCCACGGCCTCACACCGCAGCCCTGCATCACCCAGCACCTGCCAAGAGGGAGCCCTAGAGGGGCCACGTCTCACCTGTCACCAAGGAGATCAGGGTGGGCCCCAAGGATCTCTGCGACTTTGGGGTCACAGTCCAAACTCTCCTGGCACATTCGGTAAAGTTCTCCCTGGAAGACCCAGATCCATTTCGGCCCTGGCTCTGCCTGCCCTGCCCAATTCCTGCCCCACTGCTGCCCCTCAGCTGCCTGCTGCCCCCACCACAGCCCTTGCTGGAGCACCATGTATCACCAGCTGCCCAAGTTGACCATAAAGAGGGACCACGACCAGGGCTGTGGCCTCCAGCGTGTGCTGGCCAGGGGAAGGTATGAAGGTACGTGCTTCAACTGCCCAAGGGTGCTGGCGTCTGCGCCAAGTGATGCACCACCTTCTGCTGGCCTCTGAGCCTTTTTGCCACACCACAGCAACACTTCAAGATGAGGAACTGCCATTCCAGCCAGGCACCCCCGGGCAGCAGCTGCTGAAGAAACAAACGCCGGTCACCCCAGGCTAGAGCATGCTCAGAGCAGCCAGAACAGCGGTGAAACCAATACCAAAACTCAAGTCTCCACGGAGCATGTGCAAAGTGGGACGTCTTAAAATTTCCCATCTTGGTCAGATTTGAGTTTGCTGCTGTTCACAGGATCCGGAAAAGAACATCCCGATAAAAGCATTGCTTCTCAAAGGAAAGGCTGCCCTAATCACTGAACAAGGGAGGACAGCGCACTTTTGAGCACCATTCCCAGAAACGGGCTGAAGTGCTTAGCTGGATCTTTCTCTCAAAGTTTCACTGGACACAGACATTCAGCTTGTTAAAGTTCAGCCTGATCAGACGAAATCTGACAACAGGCAATTGAAAACAAGCTCTTGCAATGGGAATTGCTGGCAGCTGCAGTCTGATATTATAATCTGCTCTCACGTGCTTGCAACTGCTCCTCTATTATTTGCAAGCACTGCAGCTGTGCATTGCCAGGTGCTGTATTTAGGAGGGATGTGCAGTTGCGTCCATGACGGCTGGATGTGCAGCGTTAGCATTTCCCTTAGCTAGGAGAGGCAGTGTTTGCTGCAGACTGTGTGGTACGTGGTGAACTCAGGGCCCTGCTGGATTTGGCAGCAGTTTAACTTGTGTGTCTACCCACCTCCAAATTTTCCCTTTCCCTCCCCATCCCATCGAACTGCTGGGATGTCAAACAGAGAGGGGGGGCTGGCAGCAGGCAGGTCACGGCTGACACAGGCTACTGTCTCGCCAGCAGGGAATCATCCTGTAAACTGGATGAGACGCTGAAGAAGGGACTGATTTGGAGATGAACCTCAACAGGCTCAGGCAGTGCCCAGAGCTGCAGACTGATGAAGGCTGCAGGAGGTCGCCATCCAGGCTTGTCCTGTTCTGGATCTTTCCTGGCATCTGCTCGCAGCCACCACTGGAGATCAGCATTGGGGGTGCTTGGAGATTGCCCTCACAACCTGGCGACCCTGAGTCTCTGCCAGTTTATCCGTGGCTGTGCCTGCTGCTCACTTCCAAGACGGGTCTCCCTCTCCTGCTGCTGGCTGCCAGGAGGTGCTCCGTCTGGGCACTCGTCACAAGGAGATGGGTAATAGTCCCTGCCGAGGCCGCTGGCCACAACACCCACTCTCCAGCTCAGGGGGCTGACATGGTGCTGGACACAGGCCCAGGTGACCTACCCCAGACTGGCCTGCTCTGAGTGGGGGCTGGACCCCAGAGGTCCCTTCCCACCCACACCACCCTGCGCTGCAAGCTCAGTCCTGGGGTCAGCAGCAGACGAGCACGTATCTCATTAGCGCACATACAGCACAGGCCACGCTAAGGTGAGCTCTGCCCTGAGCGGTGCGGGCCACCCCTTTGGGCCATGGCTCCCACCTTGTCCAGGGGCAGCAGCGGGCGCAGGAGGTACAGCTGACTGGATGGGAAGAGCGGAGGTGGGTGGTAGAAGAGGTCACAGCTGTTCCCCACAGGCAGGAGTGCCTGGAAGAGATACAGTCCATCAGGGAGCAAGTTGTCCTGGCTCCAAACCTTGCCCTGGAGGCAGCAGGAGGAGGGTCCTTCTGAGGCACCATAAACCCCAGGAGCGACAGCCAAGGTGCAGAGGCCTAGGGCAGCTCTGCCTTCCCAAGCTTGCAGCAACCCAATGGCAGGGCCAAGAGCAGCAGCTGGGATCCTGGCTTCCCAACAGCTCCTTCAGCCCCCACAGATATGGGCATGCTCTCACCTGCAGCTCCCCAAAGAGGCCCCCACGACGTGCCCAGGGCTCAGTATCCCCCCCCAGCAGGATCGGGGCAGTGATGCTTTGGCACCCTGGAGGCAGCAGGAGACAGACACATGCAAAGTGAACAAAAAAACGCTGGGCCGGGAGATCAGCCTCCATCACACAGCAACATCTTGATCCACACCGGTCACAGGTCCGAGGATCTGCCCCCACAGCTGTGCAGCCCGGGCACAGGCCCTCGCCTGGGCTCGGGCAGCCAGCCCCATGCATTGAGGTAGCAGCACACCCTCCACAACAGGGCTTAAAGTGGGGGAATGGGGAAAAGGAATGGTCCTGCCTCCATGAAAGGTGTGAGGTAAAGACACAGATCCTGGCTGCAGTTGGGAAGCTGCAGCCTAGCAGAGAGCAGCACGCTGCTTTCCTGCCCAGCCACCCAGCTCTGCAGTGCCTGTGGGAACTTGCCCAGCATGCGGCTGCTTTCCAGCGGAAGTGGTTCAAGGCACATGGCCCCATCTCACACTGAACTTGGACATCCTCTCAGGTTGTCATCTGGTAACAGTTCTTGGTTTGTAAGAGGTCACAAAGCCCACAGAGCAACCAGGGAACCCTAAACCAGAGGAAAATGGGCTTCCAAAGTGATCCACAGGCATCTAAAGTCCAACCTCACCTCTGTCATCCAGGGCATTACTGCTCCCAATGGCCCACGGATCCCTTTTACCAGAAAGGCTAAGGGGTCCTTGGATTAAAAGGGCTGAGGAACCATGTCCTAGAAATAGGCATTCCTTCTAGACTGGGAGAGATGGTGAAGAGCTGTTCCGATGACTGCCCTGTCCCCAGCAGCAGTGCCCCATCCTGCCTTGGTGTGTCAGGGCACGGAGGGGTGCCAGCCTTCCCATGGCCATCCTGTGCTGCTCGGCAGGCAGAGCATGGGAAGAGGCAGCCCAATGCCGAGTGCTGGCTGCTGCTGCAGGGCTGGAGGTGATGGAGGGCAGCAGCCAGGGCCCCACCACCCAGGCGGGTGAGCCAGGGCAGCACCGGTACTTACAGCCAAAGCAGCTTCCCCAGGTGCCCTTGGGGTCAGGGTCGCAGAGGAGATGG
This sequence comes from Scopus umbretta, assembly GCA_013400535.1. Taxonomy (NCBI): domain Eukaryota; kingdom Metazoa; phylum Chordata; class Aves; order Pelecaniformes; family Scopidae; genus Scopus; species Scopus umbretta. The sequence continues at coordinate 12,139 of VZTL01034628.1, read as the reverse complement.
CCATCTGCAAAGGAGGCAAGGTGGTGAGCATGGGACATCAGCCAGTGACAGGGAAGGTGTCAAGGGGAGGTGCACTCCCAGGAGAGACCCTGGCATTCCTGGCTGGCTGCAGGGGCCCCAGACCTCTGGGAGAGGGTCCCAGACACCTTCACCTCTTTACGGGGGGAAACGGTGGATCACCACAGAACAAGCTTCAGATGCTCTGGGTGTGCCACCGTGCCTGGGAGCCCCTGCACTTCAACATGGCTGGATTTGACCAGGGTGTCAATACGTGCTACGGGGCCACAGGGGCTGGCTTGGGGCCGGCATCGGCACGTACCCAGCCAGAGGATGAAGGCACTGGCGGCCAGCAGCATGTTGCGGATGTCCCAGAGGTAGGGGTGGAGGTCGTAGAGCAGTGCCCGTCCGGCGCTGCTGACAAAGCGGCTGTACAGGCGGCACATCTGAGTGCAGAGCAGCTGGAAGGCCTGGGCTCGGCTGCGCCACCGTCTGCTCTGTGGATGGGCTGGGTGTCAGCACAACCGTGACAGGCACCATTCCGCAGCAGCGACCAGACCAGCCTTACCTCGCAGGCATCGGGTGCCGTGGCTGGGACCCCCACGCTGCGGCTGTTTGCCCGGAGCCACCGCAAGTGCTCCAGGAGATGCTGCGCCAGTGGCCCATGATGGTAGGGCAGGTAGAAGAGCTCCACCAGCATCCGCACCTCCCCCAGAGTGAGCGGTGCCATGGGGCTGGACCCGGCCTCCTCTGGGGTCAGCGGTGCTGTGGGGCTGGTCCTGGCTTCCCTGGGGATCAGTGGTACCATGGGGCCAGACCCAGCCTCCTCCAGGGTCAGCAGGGCCATGGGGCTGGACCCGGCCTCCTCTGGGGTCAGTGGTGCTGTGGGGCCATGGCTAGCACCAGCCCCATCAGTGAGTGGTGCTGGGGGCCCAGGGCTGGCACCAGCCCCATCACTGAGCAGTGCTGGGGGTACAGGGCTGGTGCAAACCCCAGGGCCTGGGGGTGTCTGGGGCACATCAGCCCTGCTGGCCTCAGGCCGGGTACTGCTGGGGGGCTGAGGTGGGCTGCCATCCCCTGTCCTGGCATCACTGGTGGGTAGGGGAAAGTTCTGGCTGGTGTTGGCCCCATTGCTGCAGCACACAGGAGGGCCTGGGCTGTGGAGGATCTCGGTAGCCACTGGCGTTCCTGTGGACTGGGCACTCCCAGCTGTGCTGGGCAGAGCAGAGGAGGGCTCACGGAGAGCAGAGCTCTCTCTGCTCCCCGTGGTGAGCTGGTCCCCATCCCCTGTGGGGCTTTGCCAACCACCAGCAGGGGTCCTGCTCCCGCTGCCCTTCTCGGGCTCCGAGGTCACCTTCCTCCTTCTCTCCCCTGGTGCCATGCTGCAGGGCTCAGGGCCGTGCTGGTCTGCCCCACTGGGAACAGAGTTGTGGGGCTGGGGGTCGGGCATGACCTCCTGTCCTTCCGCTGTGCCAGGCTGCAGCCTTGTTCCTCCCTTGAGGCTGACGCTGGGGTGTCCTGGGGTCCTTCCTCCTGGCAGAAAGGAGCAAAGGGGCAGCCTCTCTGGCACCTGCATGGAAACTGCTGCTTGTGGGGCAGGACATCCCTGGGGCCAGCCGTGCCAGGAAGCTCTATCTCTGAGCTGGCAGGGATTGGAGCTCTGCCAGGACCACAAGCTTTGCATTGCTCTGTGCTCTGGAGTTCAGGCCTCTCTGGCTGATAAGGCCACAGTCTTTGCAGGGGCAAACATTGCAAAACACCAAGCTTGCACACGGCTGGACCCCCTCTTTCAGAGCTACATCATGGCCCAGGCTCCCATACTGCCAGCTGAGGAGACCCCTTCTGAGATGCGTCCAGGGCAGGAGAACCCATAGGGCAGCATGTCATGATGGACACCCAGGCCCGCCCACCACATAGACCCCACTGCCACACCAGCCAGAGCACCCCATCCCAATGGGCAGATCATGGGGCTCCCTCACCCCACCAAGCTCCCAGCAGAGCTAGTGCAGTGCTGCAGAGGGGGTGAGGGATGCTGCAGGGTGCAAGTTCATCACCTACCTGGCTCCAAGGCCTGCCGGTTTATCTCAGCCACCCAGTCATGCAGCGCCAGCTCCAAGGCCTCCTGGGGACTGTAGCTCCCCTCCCGTGGGCCTTCGCTGTCCCCCAGGGCTGCCGCAGTCTCCATCCCTAGGGAACTGGAGCTCGTCAGCCTGGGCAGCCCCACTCTTTGCTTGACGGAGCTATCCCATGCCACACTGAGGGCAGGCAGCCCCCCCCCACCCCTGCAAGAAGATGACCCAAGGATGGATCCCATGCCCTGGGATGTCGGGTGGTGCCCAGCCAGGTGAGACACCTCGCCCAGGCTGCCAAGCAGGACAGCCTGCAGGGCCATGGCAAAGATGAGCAGCGATGGGCAGAGCCCTGCCCTGGGTGCAGAAGCTCACTGCCAGCACTGGGGCCCCATGTAGAGAGCTGCCTGGGCCACTGGGGACAGGTACCTGTCTGATCAGGGTGGGCACAGTTCCCCAGCTCGCTCCAAAACCAGCTGCCCAATGTGTGTATGGGGATGAAGTTGGCCTGGAGCTCGCAGTTGGGGTTGAGGAGCAGTCCACAGAGCCTGGACATGAGGCCAGGGGCACGTCCCGTGTAGGGGCCCAGGAAGACACGTCTGCAGTCATAGTCGTTGGCATACAGGTTGTCCCAGATGATGGGGCGGCGCTGCAGGACACCCTCCGCCTCTTCCAGCAGTGTGGCTGAGAGCTCCTGTGACACCACCTTTGGGCCTGGAGCATCACGGCATGAACGTGCATGGAGCACACAGGCAGCACAGTCCATCATGCACATTCACAACAGGGACATGCACACATCTGGGCACCGAGCATGGAGATGAGGGTTGAGTCACCCCACCCCAGCCTCCCTAGCCAGAAGGAGAGCAGACCCACAGCCCGACCCGCTGCCTGCATGGCCAGGGCTGCATACCCCAATGCTGAAAGGCACCACGATGGGGCCACCTGCTGACACCTCTCCCGGGATGGAACCTGCGGCTGCAGGGTTTGCAGACACTGGTTCCCACTGAGAAGCTGCACAGGGCCACACACCTCACAGAGCTGGGCCAGGTGCTCACCTGTCCAGATGACACCAATCCCTGGGAGCAGCTCCTGGCCGAGGGCCAGCAAGTAGCAGGACTGGCTGGGGCTGGGAGAGCACAGAGAGCTGCAGTACTCTGGGGAGAGAGAACAGAGCATCCCTTGAGGAGCAGAGAAACCAGGGGAGGAAGGGCTGCCTGGGATCAATGGATAGGGGCTGGGGAGATGCACAGTGCAGGGAATACAGCATGCACGGCTGCTGAAGTGCTAGCCCATCTGCAGCCTGGTTCTGTCCTGAGATCTCCAGGGCTCCCACAGGGAGAGCCATGGAGGCTGTCAGGGCAGTCAGCTTTCAGCAGACACAGGTGCTGGGTGCAGCCAGCCGAAGGGCACCGCGGTCTGCTGTGGGGTGCCACAGCTGGCCAAGCACTGGGCTCCCACGGGTGGGGTAGCTGGGGCCGCACAGCTGAAGGCGGTACCTGTAGGGCAGAAGAGGAAGACGGAGGGTTGGCCCAGCTCCTGGTACACCTCGTTAGCCACAGAGGCCTGAGCCTGTGCCAGGGAGGGGAAGATGTCTCTGTCAGCTTGGCACATGCAGGGGTCGATGTCATCAAAGAGCAGCGCAAAGGAGCGGCACCCCATCGCAGCCACCTGCGGGCACGGGCACAGGCTACTAGGATCCCTGGGCAGCAGAGAGAAGGGAGGCAGCGAGCCCTGGACGAGCCCCTGCTGCCCGGGCCCCCTAAGGACAGCAGAGGTCTGGGGCGCCTGGACAGACGGGGCGGGTAGAGTAGCCCTCGCCATGTCCCCCACACACCTGCCCAGCAGACACCACGCACAAGGCCCAGCCGCTCTGCGGGTGTGCGCCAGCCCCGTGGCCACGACCCATCCTGTTCCAAGCCCTGGGCACACCCGCGTTTGCCATGGGCCCCAAACCCTTTTAAACTAGAGTCTGAGCTGCAGCGGCCCAGATCCTGCTCCCACCATGCCGCTGCCGGGCAGCCCCACTCACCACTTGCCCCGTCTGCTCCCCCTGCACCGCACCCCCGCATCACCCTGCCGCACTGGGAGCCCGGTGGCAGGAGCGGAGGCTAGCAGAGACGGGCAGGTGCTCCCTGCGCCCGGGCTGGCTGGGGGCAGCTGGAGAGGTGGCCGGACATGGCCCAGCACAGGGCATCTGCTGCCTGGGCTGTGCCACAGGAAGGAACAGCTGCCCATGGAGCAAGCCTGCCATGACGGCAGCTCTTTACCCTCCCTGGGGACTGGGGGCCCAGCACCAGCCTGCACCAGCCTCTGGTGGTGCCCCGCAAGCTCTGGGGCTTGGCTGGTCCCTCTCCTGCCCCCAGTACTGCTTGGTAGCAGTCAGACATCCACCGAGTCCTTGGCTCTTTGTCACCATGACAGGGACAGCACATCTGCCACTGGGCACCCCACAGAGTGGCTCCCTGAGGTGCAGCAGCAGGAGGGGTTTACAGCCCCACACCAGCCTTTGGGGTGGGCATGGGGCCCGCAGACAAGCATGCATGCCCCTCGCCTGGGAGCAGTGGGATGAAGAAATGGCCCACGGTACCTGCCTGAGTTTTTGCTGCAGCAGAAGCCGATCCCCGGAACTTGAAAACACCATGTCCTGGCCAGCAGAAATGGCGAAAACAAACTCCACACCCTGCTCCTGGGCAGCTTCAATGAGAGACCGCATGCGGGCTGGGGACAAAGCAGAGGGAGTGCTGTGAGTGCTGGGAGGCAAAGGATGGAGGAAGACAAGGGATGGAGGGAGAGGAAACCACAGTGGCCCAAAAGGAAGGAACGGAGGGCATCAGGAAGCATGGGAGAGCATCTGGAGGGGAGACAGCTTCCAGTCCCTTGGGACACAGAGGACTCTCTGCAAGGGTCTGTGGGTCCTGACATAATCAAGCATATTGCCAGCGACCCACATGGGGAGCTCCCCATGCGGGGTGGACTCCTAGGTAATTCCATGTGATGGGGAGGGCCTGGGGAGGCTCCTTGTACCGGGCAGGGGCTGGGGGTCTCCTTGCACTAGGCAGGGCCTGCAGGTCTCCCTGCAATGGGCAGGTTCCTGGCAGGAAGAGTGGTAACAGTCAGCCCGACCCTGGCTGAGATGCAGATCATGCTTCACCCTCAAGGACCTGGGATGCCTGCCCACCCCTGCTGGGGCCCAGCAGAGCCGCTACCTGCCTCATGCTCTGTGTAGGGCTCTCGCCAGAGCAGCCGGTGCTTCAGCTCATCCTTGGGTGCGTACATGTAGCAGTTCAGCCCCCAGCGTTTCAGCCTGTGCAGCAAGGACAAGGGGTCACCCAAGGCTCCAGATGGGCTCTTGGCGAAGAGGCATCTGGGCATGTGCCAGCCCGCAACACCAGGAGCTCCTCAGCACACAGCGCCCTCTTCTTCCCCGGAGCTGTACCGTGTCCTGCAGGTTTCCAGCCTCTGCTCATGCAGAGCCCCCCAAACTGCAGAGCCACAGCTCTTCCCCTGCACCCGGAGCCCTGCCCTGCATACTTTCGACAGCCACACGGAGACATACATCTCACGCAGTGCTCCCAGTGCTCAGCCCAACGATTTGTATTGTTTAGGGACCTCCAGAAAGATAGTGCATCCAGATGAGAAAGTCTCAGAGACCAGCAGGACACTGCCTCATGGGAGATGGGTTGACACCCTTGCTGCGGAAAAAACGGGTGGGAGGGACCAGCTTAGCCTAAACAGCCTGCTTTAACCACTTGACACAGTCCTGTGATGATGAAAAGCTCAGTGTCCTGAGCAAGGACTGCAGCAGAGGCGAGTGGCCAGAGCAGCCTCTGGGGGAGGAAGAGGGATCCTTGGGGCAGACTGAGAACAAAAGGGCCAAGGAGACAGAGGATGGAGCTGGAGCAATGGAGGGAGAAGCTCAGTGGTCTGCTGCTCCACACAGCCCCCCAGGGGTGCAGACAGACCCAACCCTGAAGTCCAGCTGTGGAGCTCCATCAGGCCAAACCACCCCTGCAGCTTTGCAGCAGCTCTTTCAGGGCTTGCAGTGAGACCTGTGGAAGCACTTAGCATCTTGTGTAAGCATGTTTGGGGTGGGTTCCTCTTCCCTTTCTCTTCAGCTACACTTCTAATTGTGTAATCAAGAACCAAACTTGTTTGTAGCCCCAAAATGCAGGTGGCAAGGTTGCCTGCTGTGACGAGTGACTCCAGATGAAGCAGGTATGTACGAGCTAGTTGCCCCTCTGGGTGTGAGGGGTGTCTGTGGAGCAGGACCAGCGGAGACACCACTTCACCAGCACTTCACCACCCCCCCAAGCTCAGTGTCCAGGAGCAGGGTGCACCTGCCAGGCACAGTCTGGTCTGGAGGACTCGGACCCAGGTACCTCTCTGGGAACCACACACACCCAGGGAGCCCTCACCACTGCAGACCCCTTCACATAATCCCCTTGAAAAGCCCATGTCCTGTCTGCAGGCTGGCCTGACTCCATCAACAGTCCCTACATGCCTGCTGCACTATTCCCAGATCACGCCTTGATCACTTGAACAGGTCAAGACCTTCAAAGCTATTACTCTACAACAGTTTTTGCAGCTAATGGGACTCACTGGGGCTCTTTTGCACTCTTGCATTTTTCCATCTCCTCTCCAGTGAGACACCAGCACAGGACACAGTGCTGCAGCCTTGGCCCAGCTCTGGATATGGAGGCTGCAGCCTCCTCACAACCAGTGGGATGTCCCTTGCCTGCCCTCGTCTCCCTTTCCTCACATTGTAGCCAGACGTGCCCCGCACCACGTGCTCGGCTCCTGCTCAAACACCCTTTTTTTTTGCTGTGTTAGGTGGTGTTTCAATGGAAGGGGCCCCAGAGCAGGCTGTGTGTTTACTGCTGGGATAATGTGTGTGCCACATGCCACCATGGTCTGACACAGACCTCCAGAGGCAGCTCTGTGGCAGCTGCTCTGCACACCCTGCCAGCGAGGCTCCCAGAGCAGCTCCAGACAGCCTGCACCCCTCTCTGTTGCACCCAGTTAACGTGAGGTTCAGCACTGCCACTGTGACGGGGTCGAGGAGTCATCAAGGTGCACCATCTGACATTAGCAGTAACTCTGCTTTAATTTTTAATTCCTTTTACAAGGAATCCACGAGCTGCTGGCATTAGAATCATAGAATGGCTTGGGTTGGACGGGACCTTTAAAGATCATCCAGTCCAACCCCCTGCCATGGGCAGGGACATCTTTCATTAGATCAGGTTGCTGAAAGCCCTGTCTAATCTAGCCTTGAACACTTCCAGGGATGGGGCATCCACAACTCTGAGCAACCTGGTCCAGTGTTGCACCACCCTCACAGTAAAGAATTTCTTCCTTATGTCCAATCTAAATCAACTCTCTTTCAGTTTAAAACCATTACCCCTTATCCTGTCACTATACACTCTGGTAAACTGTCTGCCCCATCTTTCTTATAAGCCCCCTTTAGGTATGGAAAGGCTGCAATAAGGTCTCCTTGGAGCCTTCTCTTCTCCAGGCTGACCAACCCCAACTCTCTCTCTCAGCATTTCTTCATAGCAGAGGTGTTCCAGCACCCTCGGATAATTTTCATGGCCTCCTCTGGACTTGCTCTAACTGGTCCATATCTTTCTTGTACTGGGGACACCAGAACTGGATGCAGTGCTCCAGGTGGGGTCTCACCAGAGCAGAGTAGAGGGGGAGAAACGCCTCCCTCGACCTGCCGGCCACGCTGCTTCTGATGCAGCCCAGGATATGGTTCGCTTTCTGGGCTGCAAGTGCCCGTTGCCAGCTCATGTCCAATTTTTCACCCACCAGTACCCCCAAGTCCTTCTCTGCAGGGCTGCTCTCAATCCCTTCATCCCCCAGTCTGTACTGATATTGGGGATTGCCCTGACCCAGGTGCAGGACTTTGCACTTGACCTTGTTGAGCCTCACAAGATTTTCATGGGTCCACTCCTCAAGCCTGTCAAGGTTCATCTGGATGGCATCCCCTCCCCCTAGGTGATCAGCTGCACCGCTCATCTTGGTGTCATCTGCAAACTTGCTGAGGGTGCACGCTATCCCACTATGTCAGTGATGAAGATATTAAATAGTATTGGTCCCAGTACGGACCCCTGGGCGACACCACTCATTACTGGTTTCCACCGGCACGTTGAGCCAGTCATCCAGCCAATTCCTTATCCATCAACAGTAACATCCGTTACTTACATACTCACTCCTTCCTGTACTTTTGACAGGTTGAATTCTGCACCAGCTTCTTCATTACTCAGGCAAGCACAGCCAGAAGCTCACGGGCGGGAGGTACCTGATCACCCTCCTGCCTAACATCAGCACAGAGGTGCACACGTGGGAGGATCCAAACCCCAGCTGTGCTGCTCCTCCAGCTGCAGGGCCCCCAGGACACATCTTCCAGACAGTTCAGGCACCTGCCTCAGCAGTGCACAAATCCTGCACAGCTGCTCCCCGCGGGGAGATGGAGACAGCGTGAGGCAGAGGAATCCCCTCCTGCACATCTAAACCCAGACACTCCATTATCTAACAGGGTCACACTAACATTGATCCACAGACGTTAAAAGGCCTGTCAGAGTAACTGTTTGGGACTGCAAGATTTTTGCCAAGCCCTGCAGGTGGAAAGCCCCGGAGTGCTGAAAAAATGGTGAGTGCTGAAGCAGAGCTTTGGCAGGGTGGGCAGCAGAGCTGGGCAAGCATGAACCCATGGCAGGACGCTGCGCCTGTGCAGTTTGCGGGTGGCAAAGACCAAGTAAGTGGAGAATAAAGGAGCAAACGTAGCACTCGGATGGAGTGATTTGAAATGGCTGTTAAGCTGGGCTTCAGCAAGCAGTATACTTCTTAATACAGCCCAGCATAAAGTCCTACCTAGGCAAAAGAATACAGAAGATGCGGTGTCTGAAGTAACAAGCAATTAGTTGAACATGAGTGTCCTCCGCAATGCCACTGGTAACTCAGCATAAGAGAGAGCCCCAGATGAATCACTGCAGAATGTCAGGCAGGACTAGGGAGATTGGGTGGCCTCTGTGCTGGCTGCAGATGCTGCCAGAGCAGCGGCCACAGCGTGGGAAGGGTGCTGATAAACTAGAGTGAGTCTGTCAAGGGGCCAGACACACAGACACAGGTGGAAAGTCTGTGAGCAACAGTCTTGGAGCCCAGCCTGCTCATCTCCCCAGGGGAAAGCCTCCACCCCGCAGCGCCCCCAAGGAGAGAGGAGCCACACCCAGCAGACGGGACATGGCGGGGTCCAGGGGTGACTCACAGGGGCACGCATTTGGGCAAGAAGGGAGAGAAAAGGCATCCAGCTCTCCAGATGCTCCACTACAGTTGGAGCTGAAGGGAAGTAGGTCTGAGAGAGACCTGGGCCTGCCTGCTTCAGGAGATCAGACTGCACTGTCATAAGGCCCCTTCTGGCCTCAAAAAGCACAAATGCCTTCCAGAATCTCCCCAGCAATCCAAGACTCACTGGAAATTATCAGGATGGGGCAGACACCTCCCTAGACAGCTCTTTTGGCACTCCTGTATGAAAAGCCATCTGATATATTCATTTATTTTTATTTATCCTTCTTAGTAGATGACGTTTTACATTGTCCCACTATGAACAGACTGGGAAGCACTTCACGTACCACAAAATACAAATGCCTCATCTTGTTTCTCTCCGGAGAAGAAAACCACCGATGAACACACCGCTCACGCGTGCAAACATGTGAACATACATCCTAGTCCAGTAGCGGACAAGGCCACCATTAGACCTTCTCATTCCTAATATACTTTAAAACATCACATCTTGCTTTCCTTCCTGCATGTTTTCCCCAAATGTATGTTTTTCTGTATCTGCATCTCTGGTCCCTGCATGATGGTCCTTACTTGTACTTGTGACTGCCCACGCTGTCACCAGTGCACTCTCACAGCATGACTGGCACGTTTCCCACACGGCACATGACTGTCAGTGCCCTCACCAGCACCGTCACCAGTACACAGCCCTGCTGTCTCTGGCTCACTGCCTGGCCCTCACCAGTGCACTGCCCACCCTGCCACCAGCGCAATGCCCAGCCATCGCTGGTGCACTGCCCACGCTGTCGCCAGCACGCTGCCCCTGCTGTGACCAGCACACTCTCCACACCATCCCCAGCATGCTGCCCATGCCATCACCACGGCAGCACCCACACTGACCAGTGTGCTGCCTAGGCTGTGACCATCATGCTGCCCGTGCCAGATGCTCCACTGAAGACCCTGCAGGGCCCCAGTCCATCGGTGACAGGTCATCCCACTGATGCGTGGGCACCAGCTGCTAGCAGAGGGCTTTTTCTCTCCTGCACAGATCAACTCCCATCCCAAGGCGATTCTCATAACCAGCCAGTGACAGATCCTGCCCATGTCGTTCTGTCACAGGGACACACAATGACATACAGACATACATGGGGACTCACAGGGACACAAGGGCCACCTCCACACCAAGCAGGGATGGCAACCTCAGGATAAAGTGGCCACCTGTGCCCACAATGCAGTGATACAGGTTTGCTGTGCCGTCTGTTTCCAAAATGATAAGCCTGGCTCCAGCAAGGCCGGGCCAGCTGGAAGTACCCACCTGGTACCCTTCCTGGGAGTGCAGGGTGGTGGGGACGGCGACTCCGGGCAGGCCGAGCTGGCCACTTGCTGCTGGTGGCAGTGGACACGCAGCGTGCTGTCCTGCAGTCAGTGCACCCACAGGGGCTGGTGCCACGTGGCACTGCCCAGGCCCGCGTGGTTCGGAGATGAGACAATGGGTGCTTGTCCTGCCAGGTCAGCACCCGAGGTGGGCTTCCAGCCCGCTGAACACCCCACACTCTCTCTCATGCAGATCTGACTTCCCGTTTCCAGCCCCCGCCCCTCTGCCAGCTCCCTGACACCCCTCCTGTGCATGGCCTGCCCTAGCTGACCCACGCCGTGCTGCAGTCAGGGCAGAGCAGCTTTTCTGGCATCTCCAGAGGCAGCATTTTCAGGCTCCTGTAGCCCCCACACTCCTCTCCAAACCCTTCCCAGCTGCCATCGCCCCTCCCATGGCATGAACAGCAGGGTCCGACCCTGTCCCACTGACATCTCCCTGTGGGTCTGCACATCACTGGAGCACCCGTGCCAGCTGTGCGGTGCCAGCACGCAGGGGAGAGTAACCACCCAGCCCCTTCTGGGCCCCATCCCCAGACCCCATTCCCTTGGGGCACCCAGCCCCGGCCCAGGCCTCCCAGCCAAGCACATCTGGCTGCAGCTGGGCTGTGGCAGAGTCCCAGCACCATCTACCGGCACAGGGCAGCACAGCCTGGATCTGTCCAGGTGCCCTTGGGCTGCCTGTCCATCCTGCAGCCACCACACCTGGACCCAGGGCAGGGGAGTCTTTTCCCGGGCCACATCCGGGGGTGCAAGAATGCTGGAACAGAGGGGGCACTGCAGCAGCAGCCCTGGGAGAAGCATGATGCCCCTTCACTGCCATCGCCCCAGCATCCCAAAGGCAAGCCAGCCTCAGGAGCCTCCCTCCTGCATGTTTTCCCTCACCTCTCCTGCCTCCGTAGCACTCTGGCTTCCACCCTGTCACTCTGCCACAGGCTAGTACCTTCAGAGAGGAAAATTCAGGGTACTTGCCATTGAAAGAGAAGCTTCCTCTGTTCCATAGACCACGGTCTCCCATAGAAACCTGTAAAAGGGGGAAAAAAGTGCCAAAATGCAGTTATCAGTAACTGCCTTGAAATGGGCTCTCTCTCTGTACTATCCCTAAGTGGCTGCTCTTAAACTCAGAGATCCACCAGTTGTTCACCTCCGCGTACTTCAAATGTCTATTATCCTGCTATGATCTTGCTGGGCACTGGTGTTCAAGCAAGTGGGTATGATATCTGTGCTTTCATCCTTCCCAGAAAGAGGCAGCTGGGAAGAATTGCACGAGGTAGCACTTAACCTGGGAGGTGGAATTTGCACAGTAAAAGCCAAGCGTAGAGGAGATGGCTGAGGGCTGTCTAGGTTATAAGGCACGCTAGCATGATTTTGGGGTGCGCCGAAGCACAGAGCTATTGTACATCTGTCCTAGAGTTTTCTGCCTG